>VXBQ01015439.1:260687-306582 GCA_013400175.1 Phainopepla nitens
AGCGATGCTGAGGAGGAGGAAGGGCGGTCCAGGGTTAGAGCGTCTGACCTGGGAGGGAGGGACAGCCCTACCCTCTGCCACAGGCATCTTCCCTGGCCTCGGGCACATCCCTTCGCCCTCTTGTGCAAGGTGGGGAGCACGTACCTGGTTTACCTCTGGGAGGTGGAGTGCCTAGTTACCCAGGGTGGCAGAGATGTAGGCGGAGAGAGGTTTAAGCTTGCCGGGAGCCGAGCAGTTCTGGTGCGGCCTTTGGCGTGTCCGCTAAGGGCTGACCCACCTGCCGGTCCACCTCTCGCCGGGGCGGTGTGAATCACAGGGAAACATCAGCTGGTAATTGGGGAAGCATTTCCTGGCCCGTCACGCTTTGGGATGGCGTCCCGTCCCTTGAATCATCCCGAGCTGGTCCGTGTCCAGCACTAAGAATAGCCTCCCCACACGCCGCGGGGGCAGCGCGCCGCGAGGGGGGACCGGCCGGCTCGCGCGTTCCCTTCACTGTGCCACGGTCCGGTTCTGATGCCAGTCTGAGCTTTGGGGTAGAGCACATAGCATGGATGGGCTGGGGCAGCTGCCACGGTCCATCACTGGGTCCCCTCTCTGTGTGCCGTTTGTAGCCGAGCTCTGAAATGGCTTCATTCAGCACCCCGGGGCACCCACTCCCACAGAGGGCTGGGTGCTCGGTGCCAGCCCCACAGCTTGCAGCCCAGCATGTACCCCTGGGTGTGATGTGAGGGGGACATTCATGAGCAGAGGCGTTTCCTGGGGTGTTTGGCAGGTGCCCTGCTCTGCAGCCAAGCTCTAGTACAGGAGATAAGCCATCGCTGAGGGCTTGCCAGGGTTCAGATCAGCATTTGGCTGGGAGCCTTTCCTCAGATGAAGACATGAGCGCAGCCTTGGGTGGAGTTGGGTCAGTTTTCCCACCATGGCCTGATGGTGATGATGCCACTCATTTTATGCATTTTCACCTGGCTGACAGGTGAGACCTGTCCTGTCTGTCCTGCTGGGTGCAGGGTGCTTATCCCACCTGGCTCTCGCTCCTGGCATCGGGCACCCGGCCATGGCCAGAGCAGGGCAATCACTAGAGGGCAACCTTGGATTGAGATGTGCCTCTGCACTGGGAGAAGCCTTAACTTGATGTCCTACTAGACTGGGCTTGAAATGTTTGGGAGGAGAGGGATGTACAGTGGCCCACTGAAGCCAGCCCTGTGGGGTTTGCCCATCCAAGCCAAAGCTTGGCAGATGCCTCTTGTAAACCTCACGTGGGCTCCCCTCCCTTACCAAAGCCTTTGGTGCGGGGAATGCAGATGGTGGTGATGGCCAGGGCTGGGGCAGAGCGTGTCCTGCTGCCTGCCCGGCCCTTGGAGGTCACAGCCCTCACCTCGTGGGTGTCTGTCTGGGCTGAACTCATGCTCAGGGTTCACCATGGAGTGACTCAAGTCAGAGAGTTCAGGGCACTGCTGGGGAAATGCACATGATGGGTGCCCTTTGCTCCTTCTCCAGGCTCCCCCACCTTCTGTTCCAGCTTGTCCCCTGCTCTCCCCCTTCTCCCCCAGTTTGGGGGCTGACAAAGGCAGTGCCCAATTGACTGGGGATGACATTTCCCTTGGCCACATGCTGCATGAGACAGCCTGTTCCCCAAGCCTTAGTGATCCGTGGACTTTGTTAAATCGTAAGCAGCCGAGTGCTCATCCCAACTGTTCCCTGACTCCCTCTCCCCTGGGACCTCCCTGCCTTGCAGCCCACGGAGCGATTCCCAGAGCAGCAGGAGTGTGAGCTGATGCATTACAGTTGTGTTCTGCACGTGTGCAGAGGTGCTCCAGGGGCTGGCTAAGCGTGCCAGGATCCTGATGGCACAGCTGCCTCCCCCTGTACAAGGAGGAACTGAAAGTGGGATTTCAGTGATGGCTGTGCCTGGTTTTTAAGGACTTTTAAGGACTTTTGTTTAACCAGGGCCTGAAAGAATCAGCAGTTTTCTCATTAAAGTGCTCCATTTGGCAGCTCCACGCTTCTGATTTTAGCCCCAGCCCATGGGGTCAAAGAGCTCTGCTTGCACCCAGTGCTGCAGGATGCCCATGTTTGAAGCAGCCTCCCAGTTCTGCAGAGTGGGATCAGGCCGGTCCTGCTGGCTCAAGAGATGTGAGGACACCTCATCCATACTTGCTGTATGGCTGCATGCCAGCCAGACCAGCCACCTTCTGCTGATAAATCCATTTTAAGGCAATTTTACTCCCCGTTACATCACCAAACCCTTTTCCAAGGGGTGGTGGAAGCCCTGCAGGCTGGGCAGGGGCTGGGTGAGCCCGGGTGGGTTTCCTGGAGCAAGCAGCCTTGCATTAGCCAGGAGCAGGATGGTTTAATAAATCATTTCCGTCTCTAATTTCTACTTCTCTATTCAATGCCTCTCGTTTGCTGGTCACCAGAGGGAAGGCAGGTCAGGGGAACCAGGCCTCCCCAGCAACCTCCTTCCTGCAGCTGTTGAAACAAAATCCAGAACTATAATAATCACTGTGTCCCTCCCTGGGGTACCTTTGGCCTGAGCAGCAGCAGCAGCGTTGGGGTGGTTGGGCTCACGGCCTCTGCTGAAGGTGCCAGGTGGTAAAGAGAGGGTAGAGAGGGCACCTTCCCTGCTTGGTGATACAGAGCCACAAAAATTCCCCATGGGCTGTGTCAGGTGCTTGGGAAAAAAGATCAGAAGCGTTGATACTGCCGAGCCTCGGGGTGTCACTGGTGCCCTGTCTCCTTCATGCTCCAGCAAAATGCAGCCACTGGCTGCAAATCACCACCCATGTGGCCAAGGCAGAACAAGAGGGTAATTCTCACCTCCCTGCCTTACCCCCACATCAGATCCTTGTTTGTTGCCTCATCCCAGGGGAGCAGCTGGGGCTGCCCCAGTGCCTGGAACAGGAGCCAGAGTGCCTGATCCTGAACTACCTCTGATCTCCCTGGAATGCTTTCGGCCCCTGTGGCCTTCAGCAGTGCCCTGCCTGCACCCTCTGCCTGCAACTCTTTCCTCTTGGCCACTCGCCCCCAGCATTGTTTCACAGCAGTTGTTTGGGTTGGCCCAGGTGCTGCCCTGTGTCCGCCTCAGCGCTCAGGGCTTGGTTTATTTTACATCCTTTGTTTTGCAGCAGCAGCAAATGCCCCGGAGCAGCCAAGAAGAGAAAGATGAAAAAGAGAAGGAAAAAGAGAAGGAGGGAGAGAAGGAGGAAGACAAGCAGGAAACAGAAAATGACAAAGAAGAACTGACAAAGTAAGGACGACCCTCCCTGCCTGGCTCCAGTGGGCTGGGGCTGCAGTGGTGGAATGTGCTGGAGGGATGCAGCATAGTCCAGGGCTGCCTGACCCTGTGCAGGACTGTGTGTGCCCACCTCACCTCCTCTGCAGGGAGGGAAAGGCAGATCCTCCTCCTCATTCCTCTTCCCCGCTGCTCCCAAACTGGAGAAAGCAACACGATATGGAGGGGTTTTTTTATATCAACCCAATCAATCTGCGAAGCTCCTGTGATCCTCCAGCTTGTTGTGTTGCTACAAGAGCCTCTGGGAGCTGGAGGAGCAATCCTGGCGCAGCGGAGCGCGGCACTTCACCTTTAGTGTTATTGATGTCAACGTGAGCGCTCCCAGATGAAGAGCTCCAGCCAGCCCTGCCTCCCTCACGCCGAGCAGCAGCGCCGTGGCAGGGGAAGGTTGGCACGCAGACCGCTCGCTATCTGTAATGGGCTTAATACTTGGTTTAAAAGAACATCTGGCTTCATTATATCTAGGCTGCAAAGACATTTACCAGCAGGTCCCTTTCAGGAAGATAAATGAGGAGGAGGCAGGGATGAATTTGAATGGTCTGGTATTAAACCTGTCTCCGTCAGGTCTCTGCGTGCACTTGGTGGTGGAGCTGCAGCCAGCTGCAGAAAGAAAACCCCACCACAAATCACCCCACCGCCAATCCCAGCCAGGAAAAGAGCCTGTGTCTGCAAAAAAACTGCAGACCTGCCCCCCTAAAAAACCAACAACAAAAAGAAAAATCCCCAAACACGTGCAGAGAAATAATTGCTTGACCTAAAAATCAGACCAACCAAACAACGTTGTTTTTATTTTTTTTTTCCTTCTCTCCCTGTTTTTGCAGGGACAAGAACGACGACACATCCGGAGAAGACAACGATGAGAAAGAAGCTGTCACCTCCAAAGGTCGCAAAACCGCCAACAGCCAGGGCCGGCGCAAGGGCCGCATCACCCGCTCCATGGCCAACGAGGCCAACAACGAGGAGGCAGCCACGCCACAGCAGAGTGCAGAGCTGGGTAGGTGGCAGGGGATGAGGGAACCCTGCCCTGGGTTGGATTTTTGGGGTATCCGTTGTGCTGGGATGGCACGTCACCCTGCTGTGCGCCCCGCTCGCCGAAGAGGGGTTTCGTTGGTGAAATCCTTCTTTCTGGGGAGTAGCAGTGATGGTTCTCTCTGTCACGTGAATTGCTCAGCAGGATAAGTGGGGGAATTTGCAAGCCTGGGCTGTCCTGGAGTGTTAGTGGGTTTTATGGCCTCAGAGGGAAAGTGTTGCAAAAGACAAAGAGGGAAGCCTTCAGTTTTAGCAGTGCTTTGGCAAGGCTTGTGTCCCTCCTGCACTTGGAGCTGGTTCCCTTTGCAGCTACTCCGGCCTCCCAGTCCCCTCAACCTCTGCACGGGACCCTGCTCTGCCCTCCCAGGCTTGCCTGGGTCTGTGCCATTTCTCCTACCTGCTCTGTTTTCAAATTTGTGTGGAGCCTGAGCAGCTGCAGCCTGTGGGTTCTGCTTCTCCTTGGCCTTGGGCATTGGGCTGGTCCATTTCCATCCATGCCTGATGCAGCAAAGGGTGCTGCCTGCACCGTGGCATCCAGGCACTGCACCAGCCCCCAGCGTGGCTGTAGCCATGCCACACTGCCATGCTGGCCTTGGGCTAGATGGGAATTCATGGTTGCATCCACAGCCCCACACTGGGCACATCTGCCTCTGGTCTGTGCAGCATCAGTAGTTGCCACCCCAGGGAGCAGGCTCATGTATTGACTTAGAGAAGCCAATGCATCGAGGAATTTGGCTGATTTTCCTATATTTTCTGCTCTGTCAAAGTACAAAATCATTGCTGTGCTACCTAAGGCAGGTAAAAATAAAAGCAGGGTGACTCCTCTCGGTTTCCTTGCTCTGCAGTTTCTTGCTTGTGCTGTTCCATGTGCTATAAATCACGCGGAGGTGTTTCGCCTCCCTGTTCTCTGCTGACAACTGGCTGAAGCCTTGATTGCGAGCGCTCTGTTTTCATACAGGCGATATAAATAGTCCCCAGCACAACGGAGCCCTGCTCTCTCCCTCCAACTTGTTCAGCAGTGCTGCAGAGAAGCAGCAGATAATGCCAGTAACTTAGATGGGATTTTTTTTTTTTTTTATCCTGGTATCTCAGAGTCCTTGATAAGCTTCACTGCGAACACAGAGGAAAGCCTTTAGACCATGTTAAATTGGGAAAAAGGAATGGATCAATTCCAGTGACATATCTGAGCAATTGATTTCACTTTATGTCTCTCCAATAGCGCTTTAATTTAGGTTGGCTAAGAAAGTTATTGCATTTTAAATACCAATTGAACATTAAAAAAACAGCACAAAACCGTATTGTGGTTTAACTGCAGCGTGCCGGAGCTCCCCGTAGGCATCTGTTTCATAACTGCGCAACCTCAGGCGATGCCATTAATCAAACCAAACGGGCCGTTCCTGTGACATTTGTGTACCATACAATAACAGCCATCACCAGCTGAGCCGAGGGCCCGCACAGCGTTGGGGACACTCGCTTTTACGTAAACGAGCGTTGTGGCCCCGCTCTGCCCGCTGCCGGGGGAAGCGCCGGGGTATCGATTTCCCTCCCTCTTGGCTGCTGTCCCAGGGGCAGCACGGTTCTGGGGGAGGCACTGACCCGTGCTGTCTTGCGGGAGGTGACACCTGCAGTCGTGCTCAGCCGGCTCTGAAGGAGATTCTTCTGCCCACTGCTGTGGGCATTGGAATCCACGCTGTCCTCCCACAGGGTCTCGGCTTCTTGTAGAGCTTCTTGGAAGATCCTTTATTCTCTCCTTGCCTGTATTCTTCATCCTGAACCTATCAGCCTGTTTTCCATTTTGAAAGGACACTGTCAAAACATCTCTCATCACTGTTGAAATAATGCTTTGCCTGTTGTTTAGAGTAATAACCCCTTGGCAGCCTGAGCCGGAAATCTGTTTCCTTACCGAGTTGTTTTTTGTCTCTGACTCACACCCCAGTTTGTTATTGTAGGGTTTGCTCTGTGCCAGGCTGCCAGCGGGACTGGTGCATAGTGAAGGCTTTATGCAGGACCTCGGTGTCCCCAGCACCTGCTTGGAGTTGGGGAGAGAGGCAGCATCAGATGTTCACACCTCTATCAGCCTCCTGGCTGGAGCAGCCTGTCCCCTTCAATGGGCACTGCTCCAGATAGGCCCCCACTGCTGCTGGAAGTGGCTGGAGGTGTTGTCCACGAGCCCAGTGGTGGCACAGAGGGAGCCCGCGGTCGCACGGTCAACACCCTTGACAGATGCAGTCGGCCAAAGCCACCGCTGAGGTGACGCTGTTTCTCCGTCTCTGACGGTCCCACCCTGCGTCTGCCTCCTCCACAGCACACAGCCAGCTCCATCTTAGGTACCTGTTGTTTTTTGGGCCAGCGTGCGTGGCACCATCAGCAGGACATCTGCTGCCACTCTCAAGCTTTGCTTCCAGGCCCAGAGTGCAGGTTTTGCCTCACTGAGGTGCATCCTGAGGGGACGTTGTGCATGGGGCAGTGTGGCGTGGAGAAGCCTCACGAGCCCACACCATGATGGTCTTTCTTCGTGGGAACACTCGTGCACTGCATGGGGTTTTGTCATGCCTCCAGGGAACAGGACATGGGACAGGGTTTGGATATTGGGACACCTCCTCTGAGCTCGCTGAGCGTGCTGGCTCCTGCTCACAGCTGACTGTTCTCTTTCCTTCTTCCTTCCCAGCTTCCCTGGAAATGAATGAAAGCTCTCGCTGGACCGAAGAGGAGATGGAGACAGCTAAAAAAGGTGAGACACTCATTTTCTTTCTTCTATCGGCTGTGCTGGAGCTAACCCAGCAATTGGGGTTGGAAAGCGTCCGACTGCTGGCTTTGGTGCATTTTGCATTTTGGTGCACACTGCCTTTGGGGCAGTGTGGTGGATCCTGAGCTGTGGGGCTGGACCCTGCCTGTCCTGCTGTGGGTTTGTTCCCAGCGCGCCTCAGGGAGGGTGTGGGGAAGGCAGGGAATGGTGCAGGGAGTGTGCTCAGCTTCTCCAGCCCCAGGAGCCGTGCCAGCACCAGGGATGCCTGGGCTGTGCCTGGAGCCACGCGTGTCCCACGAGGCAGGAGTTGGCTGTAGGAAATGGGGAAGACGTGTTGTCCATTGCAGTGTTGGAGCTGCTGGTGCCTGTAGCATGGGGTGTAGTTTCACCCCACTCCTGGGAGCTTTATGGCCTCGGTGTGATGTGTTCCAGGCACACGGAGAGTGTCTGCCTGTGTTCACAGCTCTGGGATTCAGGGAGAGCTCGGTGAACCCCAGCACTCTGCGGGCACGTGTTGGGGAGCTCTCAAGTGCCAGAGCTGCGGGCAGTGTGGGGTGACTTTACATCCTGGAGCTGATTCAGAGCCTTTGCTGAGACCGTTTTTAAAAAGTGCTGAGTGTAGCACAGCCCTTCTTGCCACTTCCCCTCCTCGTGCCGCTCCTGCGCCAGCTCTTTCACTGCTTTAATTTTTTGCCAAAGTCACGTCCTGTTGATGGGCTGTCGAGCTCACGTCCCCAGCCCGTGCATCCCGCTCGCGCTGCTGCCGGCTCTCCTGGCCCGGAGAGGATTGTAAATGGGAAATTAAAATGGAAATGAGTGCCGTTCAGGGGATGGCAAAGGCAAATAGGCGTGTTAGCAGGTTCGGCTCAGCTTGGAAAATGCACCTGCTGCTGGGATGGTGATTACATGTTCTGGAGCGCCGGCTGCCCAGGTGCCGATGGGAGCTGTGGACTTGGATTACTTTGCCTGTGAATATCCCAAAGTGTTTGGCTCGCTCGCCTTTAAGCTGTTCCAACCCTCTTTTACAACCCAGTGCCAATCCTGTGCATTGCTGAACGGGGCTCTCTGTAGTCGCAAAACTTAATAGATAGACTTTAATCAAGCAAACTGGCCTGGGGCCAGGTAATGGGCTGAGCAGATGCTGGCAGGGGAGGGTCGTTGGAGGGATCTTTTCCGAGCACTGCTTTATTTTGGAGATCAGCATCTGGTTGTTAAAAAGTGCCTCTTGTTGTTTTATGCTGGATGCTGGAGGTGCGCTTAAGGAGTCTCAACGCCAGCTGCCAAAGCCTGTGTGAGGGAAGGATGAAGCGTGGGAGCATGTAGCACTATTCCAGCCCAGGGGCCAGGAGGAGGCAGGGAGATTTGCTGGTGTAAAGCCCAATGGCTGATTGTTTCTCCCTTGGTTACAACCTGGGAAACTGAGATTGCAACACCAGACTTCTACAGAAAAGCCAAATTCCCCTCTGCCAGGAAGCAGCCGCTTTAATGCTTCGAACTGGCTGTGTCTGGCATTTCCAGGGACCTGCGTGGTGGGGGTTTCCGACTCACAGCAACTGTGAAACTCCGGAGGTAACCTCAGAGGCGGGAGGAGGTGGTGGCAGAGCTGCTGCCAGCATGGCTGGGCAGGGGCAGAGGGGGTGGTGGCCTGCTCAGCCTGGGCTCAGAGACAGGCACAGTCCTCCTCACCGTAAGGACTCGGTCCCCCGAGGCACCCTCCTCCGTACTGGTACCAGTAAGAGCCTGTAGCCATCTGGTTTAGGGAGTTCAGTAAGATGTGAGTCCCAGGGAAAGTCAGCCCTACCACCCCGGGGTATTTTGGCAGATGGGGATGGTCGGTGATCTCTGCTCCTAGCACTTGCCAACCAGCCTGGCCCCACTGTCCACCCTGGGTTTCCTGTGTATGGCATGAAACTCCATGTCATTTGTGTTCAGGGAGGTGAGAGAAAACAGCCCTGGGACAGAGAGACAGCAGAGCCTGTCGTCCGCAGTCTGCTCCTGCTCTGCTCCACAGTCACAGAGCTGCACAGGGAGTTTCCAAGGAGAAGGCAGGATTGTGTCTGCCAGGGGAGACGGTGAAGGGGAGTACCATGTTACTAAACTTAAATAGGGGAACAAAAACCCAGCAAGAGGAAAGTTCTTGCTTAATGACACTTTCATTATGCAATAAACTTCGATTCAGTAGTCTGTCAAAATGTGCAGAGATTGGGATAACGATGGGGGAATGTTTTTCTGATACTATCTCCTTGCACCACGGCTGCACCACCTCCTTAAAGCAGGAGGTTTGGTTTGAACTGGAGTTGCTCAAGGATTTCCCCCTTCCCTTCCCAAGCCGGGAAGCAGGCAGCACCCACTGCTTTGCTGCCGGGCAGGGCGCAGAGGCATTCGGCAGCGGGATGGGGCTGCTCCTTAAAAGGCAGCGTTGAGGCAGTTCCTGCCTTGGGGAGACCTGCAGGATGAGCCCTCGCAGGCAGGAGTCCAAGGTAGCCTGGAAGGGGGTCTGCGAGCACCAGCCTCAGCAGTGGGTGGGTTTATTGTCCCCCCCAGCCCCTCCACCGAGTGTCACCACTAGTGGCAGAGCTTCAGGGCAGCCGCAACCGCCCTGGAGCTGAACTCGATGAACCGGGAGGTTTCCACATGACCTTTGTCAGTCTTTAAAGTCTGGTACCTGGTCTCGCCCAGCTCGGGGTTTTCCCGCGGCGTCTAACAAGTGGTTTTGTTCTTTGAAAAGAGGCGGGTGGAAGTGGCAGGCTCTTGCTGAGGTCCTCCCGTGCCTTGCCCAGGCTCTGAGCTCCTTGTCCTCAGGGCACAGCCAGCCTGGGGCTCTTAATGCCTTTTCCCATGCTGGGGACATGGAGAGGCCACAGGATGGAGTCAGCAGTGATGAGGCAGAGGAGGGTTGGCCATGAATGTAAAATACTGATGACAGAGAGTTAAATAACCCATGAAAACTCCTGTATAGTTCCTTTTGAGTAGATATAAAATATTCCCTTGGATACCAAAGGCACTCTATCGAACGCTTATTTTCAGTGCTGCCAACAATTCATCTGAGTTTCGGACTGACCTGAACAATTTTTTCCCCAGTCCTGTTCTGTTCATGAAACTAAAACAAAGTCAGCCACCTTGCATCGGCTTTGAAATGCAGGAGCTGGCTGGGTGATGCTGGGAAGCTGGCAGCTCCATACCTTCCTCCTTTTGTCTCCCCTGTGCTTCCCTTCTCCTGTCAGAGGTATTTACAACTGTAAAAACCTGCTGATAGTAAAAGTGGGCTGGAGAAACTGGTTTGCGGCCCATGCCTGTCACTGCACGTTGTCCTTCTGGGTGGCCTTGGGGTGGGATGTGCCTTGGGGTCTCCCACTCAGGTGTCCTCTATCCAGGCAGGGTGCAAGGGCAGCTCAGAGCAAGGAGAGCCCAGCCTGGCCATCCCAGTGTCCACAGCCAGAGTGCCGTGTGTGCCTGTGCGGAGTGACGTGGTACAAATTACCAGGATGGGGCAAATTGGGTGTCATGAGGGCACAAACTAACCATACTTGCCCTGAGTGAAGCTGTGGTTGACTGCAGTCCTTTCCCTGCTATCCTAGGCTGGTGCTTGGCTGCCTTTCAGCCAAGGTGTTCCCGCCAGGACTGTGCCTGTGGTGCCAGTGCCCGCCGTGCCCCCAGAGCTGCACTTTCTGCCACCATTGGCTGAATGTTTCTCAAGTGTGTAGGAGCAAACTGCGAGGATTTGCTTAGTGAGTGTCAGTGAATGGAATACAAAAGGCCTGTCAGGAGGAACTGCTGGGTAATTACTATAATTTGCTGCCTACATTTTAATTTTGAGTATTATTTTTTCAACAATAAGGGAGCGGGAATAGTATCTGAACCAGGTGAAAGAAGAGAGCTGGGCCTGCCAGCAGTGGCTGCTCCACGTGTACACACTGCCATGCTGGACCAGAGGGGATGGCACATCTCCAGGAGCAAGCATCCTGAGGGGGACTTCCTGTCAAAGGACAGGACACAGCAAAAAATAAAGGCTGTGGCAGGAGTAGTAAAACCAGGCAGGTCTGTGATCAGGGCCCAGGGTTCAAGGATTTGCATGCAGCGGGTGGATGCAGTGGTATAGGAATTATCCCTTTCAAAGGGGAGACCTGGGAGCTGAGGGTCCCCAGCCAGGAGCAGCTGAGAGGAGACATTGCACTAGAGCTGAGCTGGTGGGGAGTCCCAGCTCCTTGCTGGTCAGGTACCCACATCTTGTTCGGTGACACTGCTCCCTGCAGAGAAAGAGAAGTGGCATGATGGGTGTGAAAGGTGCTGGGAACTTCAGCTGCAAGCTCCCTTGTAGCTATGGGACACATCAGAGGCCAGTCACCAAATGAGAGGTCCACTGGGAGCACAGCAGGCTGGTGCCAGCATCACCTGAAGGAAGGAAGGGCATCACTCACCAAGGAAGGAAGGAAGGAAGGAAGGGCATCACCCACCACAGCAGCAAGAGCACACCACACAGCCGGCTGCCTGTGCCATGGTCCCTCTTGCAACACCCCAGCACCTGTGGGGATGTCACCCCCCAAACAGCATCCCCACTGCTTCCCTTGGCACAGCATCAGGAGCCTGGTGTGCACCTGGCCCTTCTACCCACTGATCCCAGGCCCTGGAGGAGTTACTCACCTTCTCTGAGCCTCTGCAAACCACCCCGAGCTTAGTGCGGGAAAGCGATGCGGACCACGCTTTCGGGATGCCTTGGGTGGTGTTGCTGACTCCACAGGGCTGGTCTTTCTCCAGAATAGGATTGCGGCACATTCTGGCTGTGCCGTAGCCAGAACTGCCTCCGTGTTCGCTCCCAAGAGGGTGTGTGGGCACAGGAGGTGCTGAAGGATCATACCAGGTGCCGTCGGGCGTAGGGACTGATATCACTTAGTTTTTCCCCTGTAACCTTGGTCTGTTAATCCATGTGAGCTCCCATTAAGGGACCCTTTTACGGGCTCTCTCCGCCCTCACCAAGGCCAGGGTGGAGCTGGGCAGCCGTGCCAGAGAGCCTTGGAATGTCTCTGGTAAAAACCCCCGGCTGCAGAGAGCCGAGGGGGTGCGAGCCGATAGCCCTCGCCTGCCGCGCTGCCCCTCCAGGTTTCTTCTCAGTTCCCCGAGATGCTGAGCACGGTACCCCTCTCTCCGAGCTCCTCTTCCTTCCAGCCTCCACTCGCTGTACGGCAGCAGAGGCCCCGGTCTCTCACCGGTGCCAAACCTCTCGCCATCCCTCCTGTGCCAGGGCAGCAGCTGCAGGGCCGAGGTGTCCCGAGGCACCCGTCGGTGCGGCACTGCGCTCGCCGGCGCGCACGTCCCCAAAGAAAAGCGCCTTTGATTCACTTGAGAGCGGAGAAAACTATTAGCCAAGCTTTGTTTTCCTGGATCCCTCCCCCTGCCGCTGACATTCAGCCGAGAGCGAGGGAGACAGAAAGTGAGCGAGGGAGGGCGGGAGCGGGTGCCAAGCGCCGCACCCCTTGTCAGCTTGGGTCAGCGCCACGTTCGTTATTAATGCTCTGTCTAGAGGTCACATTCAGATGCAACGAGCCCCGGGTCAGCCAGAGGAACAGATTAGAGCTTGCTCGCTGCTCCGCCACATACCGACGGCACCGGCTCCCCGTCCCCCGGCTGGCAGGAGCGGAGCTGCCGCGCTCCCGCCCCTTCGCTTTTCTCCTGCCTTTTTTTCCTTTTTCCTTTTTTNCCTCCTTTTTTTTCTTTTTCTTTTTTTTTTTTTTTTTTTTTTTTTTTAATTACTATCATTTTTTTGGCAACGTCGGGCATCTCCTGAAACTGCACAGTCTCCCTATAGCCCTGAGCTGCTGAGCAAGGAGATGAGGTAGGGGAGAAAATACTGGCGGCGCTTCCATCCACCTTAACAACCGCGGCTGCAGCCGGCTGGAACGCTCCGGCGAGCGAGCAGGAGGAGAGCGGAGAACGCTGTTCGCTCCGAAGGGAAGAGCGCTGGGGCCGGAGCATGTGTTCCCACCAACTTCTGCCATTGGGGTCAGGAGTCTGCTGCCTGTGACCTGGTTTCCAGCCTCGGTGCCCGTTTGCTCGCCGCTCCCGGCCGCCCATGGCTCTGAAATCCTCTCGCCCCCAGGATTTAAGGAACCGGCTTTGCTTTCTTCTCTGTCTCCGGCTGCTGCGAGGGAGCGAAAGCGAAATGCGTGGGGAGGGTGTGAGCGGAGCACTCGCAGCGCTTTGCCGCGGGCTGCCGTGCCCGGGGGGGCTTTGAAGAAGTGCCCTGACAGCCGTGTCCTTCCCAGCCCACCCGCTGCACACTCCAGGTGTGCTCCCTGCCCGCCGGAGCACGTAAGTCGGGTGTTGGGGTCCGAAGGATGGGGTTAACCTCAAGGTTGTGTGTGGCTGCGTGCCTGCGGCAGACCCTGCGTCTGGAGCCCCCGCCCCGAGCCGAGGAGCTCAGCCTTCCCGAGGATCTGATAACTCGGTTAGTCATAGTTTCAGTTGCGATGCGGAACCGAGGGCTGCGTGCTGCCGTGCCGGGCTGGAGTGCCGGGGAGCGCGGGGCAGGGGGAGCAGGCTCCGGGGGTGGCTCTGCTGCAGGAGCTCATGGAGATGGGGTGCCTGGAGCCGGGAGCTTACCGGCACGTCCGGGGGTGTCTCGGCTGGTCCCTCCCGAGTGTGCAGATAACTACAGCGTGGGAAGCAGGTGTTGCTGTTTTGTTCTGGTTTCATGTAGAAGAAGAGTGGCAGGGCTCCCTGCTGGTCCTGCGGGCAGGGGCTGCAGGCAGCCTCCTCCTCCTCCTCCTCCCAGGCAGTGGCCACCTGCCCGGTGGTGGTGGAGCTGCAGGCTCCTTCAGCAGTGTCCCAGTGAGCAGGGGCACAGCCAGGCTGGGCAGGGAGAAGGACAGCCAGGAGCTGGCGTTGCCTGTGGCTGGTAAGGTCACACCACGCTGGGGAGCACTCATGCTGACATCCATCACCTCCCCCAGCCCCGAGCTCTGCCATGCCAGGTCCTGCTTCCTGGCATCTCTCCTGCCAAAGCACCCATGCCCATGGCACATCCACACCTGAAGCTGCCAGTGTCTTTGCTTCAGCTTTGCCCGGGGCACGCAATTGGCCCGGCTGTCACACTTGGTGCTGGGCCACCAGTGTGGCGATGAGCAGAGGGACAGAGCTGCTTGTTTGCTTTGGATGGCAGCAGTGGGTTGTGTCAGAGGGGATGGGTTGTGACACTGGGGACTGTCCTGTTTTCCCCTGCAGCATTCAGCAACAGCAGGGGGAGGACTCCTGCCCCACTCGTTGCCTCAGGATTGGTGGCCGGATGTGATTTTTTTTTATCATTTGTTTTAAGAAGTCCCAGCCCGCCAGCGGGGTGACAGAGGTCGTGGGTTTGGCTGAGTGAGGCTGGGAGTTGCAGAGTTAAAGCTCAAACTTGTTTCTTGGCTTGCCAGGGCCTTTCTGGTGCTCAGTGCATGTGATGCCTTGTACATGCAATTTGATAAGCCTGGTGCTGGGATGGGCAGGATACAGGCACCAGCTGGATGTTAACTCCTGCTGTGCTGGGTACTGCTGGTTTTCTCCAGGACCTGGGAAGCAAGGAGGGGGATTTCACCCCTCTGGGGGTGATCTATTCAATGCAGCCATGCCCTCAGCCCCCACGCTGTGCCCCCCCCCTTGCACGGACTCACAGAACAGATCCTGGCTGGGGCTGCGTCTTTTGGGCCCGGTTGTGTGTGGCTGTGCTGAGATCAGCCCATCCCCTGGGGTTTGTTGGGCTGAAGCAGAGGTTGGGCTGGCACTTTCGGGCCGGGCTGACACAGGGCAGCAGCTTGGCAGGAGGCTGGCAGCAGGGCTGGGGCACAGCTGCCATGTTTCCAGGCACGAACAGAGCCATGCAGGAGTCCCAGTGTGGGACTCGCCGTGGTCCCAAGCCCCATGGTGTTAGAGCAGCCAGGGAGGGGCTTGGACATGGAGCCAGTGGTCAGTTCCTATTCCCAGCCACACAGGGCTCTGTGGTTGGTGGCCTTTGGGCAGAAAGTCCCCCAGCAAAGAAGATGTTCTTAGCAGGTTCATTCCCTGCTGGCTTTCATCTTGAAGTTACCTTTCTGTGGCAGTGTAGTAACTCTGGACTTACAGACTCTGCATCCTGTGCCCTCACAAGGTGCAGGGAAGGGCTAGGAGACTGTTGGCCTGATAGTGGCATCACATGGCAGTCAGGAGCAAGCCAGGCTGGCAGTGTCCCACAGGCTGGTAGCAGCTCCAGCCCCACAGGACCAGCCACAGAGCAGAAAAACTGCAGCAGCAAGGCATTGCTTCCCAGAAAGCCTGGATGGTTCTTCCACAGGTCACCTCCAGGAGCCTGGGGTGCCACTGCACCCATCCCTGGGCTGTGGTTGTAACTCCTACCTCCATCTGCAGGACCAGGGGTGCCCAGATACTCCTGCAGAGATGGCAAGGACACGGGGTGCTGACTGTCTCCTTCCTCCTCCTCATCCTCCTCCACCCTGCTGGGTTTGCCCTACGTTCAGGTGGCACCATCTGGCCAGGATTGCCAGCCCTTGGCTTGATGCCTGACCTGGGAAGCTGCTTTTGATCATGAGCCTGTGATCAGCACTAATCCCCTGGCACGCCTCTTGCCAGCCAGGGACATCACCTGGGCTTCCCTGCTGGCATGCTGCAGCTTACCTGCCCGGGTTTCCCTCCCCTTCCCTAACAGGGCTGTGTGCCTTGCCACCCCTCTTGAAATCGTCACTGGGGCACAGGAGGGTGGGAAGAGCCTTTGCTTCACGTTAGGGGCTGAGAGCAGCTGTCCCAAGTTCTCCTGGGCGTGCCAGCACCTGCTGCAGCCGTCCCAAAGGAAAGGGAGCACCACTCGTCCTCGTGACTGCTGAGACATGGCTGTGGGACATGTTCTATTCCAGAGACAGTGACCCAGTCTCAGCACAGTGCCTTTTTTCCCTTTGGAAAGGAAAACAGGCTCTCATAGGTCATCCCCTGGCCTAGAAGCCATTCAGGCAGGTGCTAGTGACCATATTGTTCCTGTGGAGTCTGGCTTGCACGGAGGAGGTTTCCCGTCCTGTGTGGATAGTGCTGCCCTTGTGCATCTGGTGTCAAACCTTTCTCCTCCTCTCTGCCTCCTCCAACTGCAGGTCTCCTTGAGCATGGGCGGAACTGGTCGGCCATTGCCAGGATGGTGGGCTCCAAGACCGTGTCGCAGTGCAAAAACTTCTACTTCAACTACAAGAAGAGGCAGAACTTGGACGAGATCCTACAGCAGCACAAACTGAAAATGGTGAGAGCCCCGTCCCAGCCTGCAGTGGGCACTGTGGGTATTTCCTGGCAAGTGCTTGGATGCTTCCCACAGCCAAGGGGGGGCCTTCATCACGTTGGGTGAAAGCTGTGGGGACGTGGAGTGGCACGGGGAAAGGGTTGTCCACCCATCTGTCCCTGGGAGGTCTGGATGAGGCAGAGCTGCTGCGTGGGAGAGGCCTGGGTGTCTGGAGCGTGGCTGGTACGCAGGGAGATAAGGAGCAGGAGGAGGAGCGGGGCTGTGCTGTGTTGGCCAGGATGCAAGTTCTGATGGCTGTGCAAATACTTTGTCTCTGGTGAGATTGTGCTGTTCCACCCCAGTGAGCAGAGAGCCTGGCTGGGCCGCACGGGTCTGTGCCTTGCAGGTTGTGCAGTTACCTGCTGTAAACTGCTTTGGTTTGCCCCAAAGAAAATCAGGGATTTAGGACAACGTGAGGAAAGCCTGGCTCTGAAAGAGGTTTTCTTCAGCCCTGCAAGCAGATGTGCACACCTCTCCGTGCCTCAGTTTCCCCTTCAGATGGGGCTAATGCTGCTCTTTTCCTGGCATGTGGTGCAGGGTGTGAATGTAGTGGGGCTTGTTTGGTGTTCTGGAGATAGCTTGGACTGCTAAGAGACACTAAAGATTATAATTATTTCATTTGTAGAGTATCCTGGGGTTCCCAGTTTCTGGCTAATAGAATTCACATGGCTAAACCCCCAAGGGGTGCTTTGAAAATGCAAAGGACAATGTTCAATGCAGGAATCTTTCCAAGCAAGCTATTACAGCAAGAGTAAAAAGAAAGACAGGAAAACATTCAATGACTCACCCAGGAATTTAATATCCTAGTCAGTCTATAGGAATGAGAGAAAGAGAAGACATCGGCGATTCTTTTTTATTAATTCTCTATGCACAGAGACACTCCTGTGTTCCCATGTTTCACTGAATTGTTTTTAGAAACAAAGCAAACAAACTATATAAAAGACCCCCAGACCCATATAAAGGCTGGAATGAAATATTCTGTGAAATGTGCATCAAGCCCTCCGAATATAAAAAGTTACATTAGAAAGATATCATTGTTCATTACTGGGGAGAATCTGAAATAAGATCATACAGCTTTGCTGGCAGTGGAGCCGGTGTGTATTAATTTACTCCGCTCCCTAATGTTGCAGAAATTATATCACGGAAGTGTTTTTCTGCAGAACCACATTTTTCCCTGCATCCGTCCCTCCAAGGCAGCCGCTAGACTTCTCCAGTCTAATTGCTCACTCTCACTTGCAGTTTATATCAGCATCATCATTTTATTTTTCGAGCTTTGGAGGCTGTGGGATTCGGTCGTGGAGAAGAACAATGAACATTCAGCTGTTATTTATTGTACTCTATTGTTTTGTGGCAACAGCAGATGCCAGAAAGCTGAATAAAATAAAAGAACAACTGAGATTAAATTGCCATGGACCTTCCTTCCTGACTCCTAAATATAATACCAAGCAAACTGAGCCTCCAAATCTCATCCTATAGCCAGTATCAGCCGTGACCTCTGTGGAGGAAGCACGTGGGGAAGCAGCGTGGCATTGCTTAGTTTTGCCATGACATCCACAGATTATTCCCTGACCTCACCACCACCAGCTATTGCTGATCATGTGCAGGGAAATGCAGTGGCTCTGCTTTTCCTCCTCGTGCTAAATGAGAGTAAACTCAATTAGCAGATCTCGTTCATTTCCCAAATGGGGCTCGTTAATACTGTAGCCTCCTCTTCCAGGTAGGTGTGACACCAGGGTTCAGCAGTGTGCAGGTGGCTCTGAGGAGCTGTGGGGCTGTGCTGGCAGCAGTGGCCGGTGTGGGATGGGAAACAGACACCAAACCAGCCAGCTCCACCCTGGGACAGGCAGCCTGTTACTGCTGGGGCAGGGTCAGGCCACCTTGAGGCTTCACTTTATCTGGCCTGCTGTGTGTTTTGGCTCGGTTTCAGTGCTGCGCCGCTCGGCTGTGTCCCAGGCATCAGCGTCACTTAGCCGTGACCTTCTGCACACTGCACTGGCTAATCTTGGCATTTAAGGAAAGCAGGGCATTGGGATACACAGTGTCCTCAGAGCTGCTCCTTCTGTTAGTGCCTGGAGATTAGGCGCTGTCTTCGCTGGGATCAGTCTGTGGTGTGATTGTTACTTTGGTCTGCTGACTGCTGGGCTTGTTTTGGCTTATGCAGGAAAGAGGGACCAGTTACCCCCGAGGCTGGGGCTGGTCCTGCTTGGAGACCAAGTCTTGTGGACCTCTCTCCTCTGTGAGACCTCCTCCTTCTTTAATTCCTTGCTTTTTTGGATGATGCTGACTTTTCACAACAAAACTGCTTCAGGAGTGCAGTCTGGTGGCCTCTGCTTCTGGGGAGTGAGTGTGTCTGGCTTGCCTTGGTCTTGCTGTTAGAACAGGCTGAGCCTGATGGGAGGTTCCTATCAGGGTGGCTCCGTGTTGGTAGCGGGGTTTAGTGGCTGTTTGGGTTGTTGCTGTCACATCAGGTGGTGAGTGCAGGGAGAGGCCAAATTTGTCAGGATGACCTAGAAAGAAGTTGTGGGGGAGGAGGCATGGAGTGACCCCTCGTGCAGGGTTCGGTGTCCTTGCTGTGCGCAGTGTATATCCTCGGTGGTCTTGGCCAGTCAGAACCCTTTAGTGACCCCGAGTCCTGGAGGCTCCTCCAGAAATACCTGGTGGAAGGTAGAGAGGAGCCAGACTGCACAAGGAGTCTGGAGCTGTAGGCGTGATAAGAGGCAAAGTGGTGGCCTTGAACACATCTCTAGATGTAGCCAGGATCTGCTGCATTTCACGTGGTTTTCCCTAAATACCAGCAGTGGGGTCTGCCAGGAGAGGGACCCACGGTGCCCCTGGGGCCGCTCACTGCTCTGCTCTGCCAGCAGCTGCCAGCCCCAGGCTGTGGCCAAGTAAGGTGCTGAGGGCAGAGGCTGGCTCCCAGCTAATTCCCAGCGAGGAGCCCGCTCCTGCCCGCGGCTGAGTCACGGGCCCGTGAGTAAGAGGCAGAGAAGTCTTTGCCATAGTAACGTGGGTGCTCTGTCACCGCGCGAGCGCGATGGGGAACTGCTGCTGCACACAGGAACGTGCGGTGCTGAATCGCTGCCGCGGCAGAGGCGCCAGCACCGGCAGCACCAGGACACCACCGGCAGGGCTGGGCTGGGGCAGGGAACCACAGAGTGCCTGGCGTGCCTCCCGCTGCCTCTCTGCGCAGAGCCTCTTCTCAAGTGCCTCTTTTCCCTCTCTCCTGCTCGGTTTGATAAAAATAGATTTTGAGCGAGCAGTGTTTCCAAGCAAAAAAGCAGTTGTATTTGTTTGTTTTATCTGGAAGTTTTCTAAAGGATTGAAAAGTTGGGGGTGGGGGAAGAGGGGGACCAGCTCTTCCCAGCACAGAGATCCAGCAGCAAAGTTAACGTTTCCACCACGGCTTTATCTTTTCATCCATGTAAATAAACGTCCTACACACGTCACTCATGTGGGGTTTGCAGGGAGAGCCGGAGATGATGAGCCTGTTCCTACTGGTAATATTTACTCAAGCAACAAGAGCAGGAAACAATAGCAAAGCCGAGACTTTTCCTTTAGGTCTGCAGGAGGGAGCAGCTGTCCGCACCTCGTGGCTGTGGCACGTGCTCCAGCCAGGGAAGTTGGGGCTGTCACAGGGCAAGTCAGGACACTGGGCAGTCACCTTTGGGATGCCAAGTTGCACTGAGCTTGCTCACTGTCCACCGGTGACAGCTGTCCTGGCATGGGAGTCAAAGTTCTTTGGCAGCACCTGCCACAGGGGTCATGAAAGCAGGTGCATGAGAATGTTGGCTGGGCTGTATCTGGGGCATCAGCTTTGTTATCTGCAGATAAGCGTCAAGTCGCGGCCGCACGTGTTTGTGTAGCTGGAGGTAGAGCCTGGAAATGCGCAGGATCAACACATCACACGTGTGTCGTGAGCAGACATGTGACCCCCGGGCTCTTGCCAGCCATGCACTGGTGACCTCTGCACGCTTGTCCCTTGTCCATGTACCTGTGCCGTTCTTCCCCAGAGCGCTCACTGCTGGCTGAGGCTGGAGCTCCCTGTGGAGCCAGGCTGGCCATTGCAGAGCAGTGTCACCAAGTTTTTGGTGACACCACGCTGCCAGGCTTTCAACAGGCACGTCTTGTCCCAAAGCCTGGTGCTCAGAGGGTTTACCCAGGGCAGAGGGTCCCTGGCAGTGTGAGCATCCCTCTTGACCCTTTGGGCAAGACCAGTGCCCTCTGCTGCCCCGTACCTCCCCGTAGGCTTTGCCTCTCACCATTCTTCCTCTTCTTCAGGAGAAAGAAAGGAACGCCAAGAGGAAGAAGAAAAAAGGCGCCGCTGTTCAGAACGAGGAGGCCGCCTTCCCTCCCGCAGCTGAGGACGAGGAGATGGAGGTGTCGGGGACGAGTGGCAACGAGGAGGAGATGGCAGAGGAGGCGGAAGGTGAGGCGGCTGGGGGGCTGTGCCAGGGAGCGTGCTCAGCTCTGCTGGCTCTGCCCGGCCTCTCCGGGGCTGCAAATGTCAGCACTCACCAGGGGTCTGTCACCCCAAAGTCACGCTGAGGTGACGGTGCCTCACAGCACTCGTGGCATTTTGGATGCCTCTGGATTTCACGCTTGCGAGGAGTGCCCTGGATCACTGCCCTCCTCCCGAGTCTGTCTGGACAGATGGCTATTTTGGGAGCCCTTTGGTTTCTGATTTCCTTCAGTGCGCTTTCCAAGAGCACACAGCTTCCCAGGGCCTCTGGTAAATCACATTTCTTGGTGTTTTGCTCCAAAGGAGCCACCACTCTGAGCTCTCATGGAGCTTATCATGGGCTCAAGGAGACATAACCCACCAGGGTCTGTGTGCATCCATCCCCATCCCATCAGGGCATTGCTGCTTTCCTGGGCAGTGGAATTCCCGGAGCCCAGCACTGGAGCAAAGGCACGAGAAGCCGTGGTCTCCCACCAGCATGGCTGATGCACCTTGGTGGGGCTTTTCCTCCTCCTTTCCCTTTTAAGGCAGCGTTTTTCTCCCTCCCAGTCATACCAAAGAAAGGAAACAACTTGAAAGTGACAATTTTCAGCTATTTATCGCTTAGAAAGCGCAGCAGTTTGGAGTTTAGGGAAAATGTGCACAATTTTCCAACAATGCCCATTTGACTTCTGTCAGAGTAATTTAATAACTTAACCAGCAGTCTGGCACCACACTGGTTCCTGGCCTTAGCACCCAGGCTAATGGGACTTGAAATAGGAAATCTTTTCAAATCATCCTTGTGAGTGACTCATTACAAGGCAGATTCCAGGTAAATCTGTGTTCGAGCTGATACGTGACTCACAGGAGCAAAGTAAAAGGTAGTTACTGCTCTTTGTAAGAGTGCCTGAGAGGAAACAACATGATTTTGGGATTAGAGGTGGATCTCTTGACATGCTTCTGAGTCTTACTCTCCAATCATCAGCCCTTGTTCTGCTGCTGGGGTGCCCTACAGAGTTGTGGAAAAGCATGAGCAGGGGGTTGAAATGTAATGGGCATGGAAGTGCCAGGCTGGTGGTGTGCAGGAGATGAGCACTGGCTCCAGGGTGACATTTGGGGATGCTCAGACAATACCTTGCAGTTGCAGGGGCCACGTGACCTATCTAAGGATAGGGGGAAAGACTCACTGTGGGAATTATGGAGTAGGCTATGGATTCAGCAGGGAATGCAAGGAGTCTAGAGCTTGGCATGAGCCACTGTTGGATGTCTCAGCATGGCATTCAGAGTAGCATCAAATGGCAGTTGGGAAGAATTTTGCCAAACACACTGTGAACCTTGTCCTGGCTGGGTGACGGGACGCCTCATTTCTTGTTTGCAAGTGAATAAGATTGGAGAAGACTGAGATTCCTGATGAGTGTGGTACAGTTTCACTCTGAGGACAGATGGACGTGCTCTGATGTACAGCTCTTGGGACACAGTCCCTCTGGGGCACTCCTCTCACCAGTGTTCGAAAGCTGGCTGAGCTGCTGTGGAGAGAGCAAGGCAAGGAATGCGTGTGAGGAAGCCTTTGGGGCATGAGCGTGAGAGCCCTGCCCGGTGGGGACACGCTGGGATGGGACTGTGGAAATCTCCTGGTGTTCCTGGCCCTGGCCATGTTTGTCCGGCAGAGGCTTGGAGGGAGTGATCCTCTCCCCAGCTGTAGAAACAATCTCTTGGCAGCACCTAACTCTGAGCAGTGCATGGAAGCTTGTGCTTCCAGCTCACGTCAGGCCACTGGTGGCAGATCTGGGAATGATCCTTCCCATGTAATAATTAACCTGTCCTGCAGCACTGCCGGCGCTTTCCTCTCACCGACCCTGACCTCCTTTCTCCTGACACCGGTGGCTTAAATAACAACAAACACGTGTAATGTTTTGGGATGATCCCGGCTGCTCCAGGGGTGGCAGAGCCAGGGGCACAGGCAGTGTAAATCAGCGAGTAGGGTGCCAGTGAGGTGCCTGGTCTGGGGCAGCTGGTCATGTGCCATGGGTGAGAGGGCAGAAAGGGAGCAGATCTTGTCCTGCCAGCCCAGCCAGCAGCCAGGGTTTTCCCTTAAAATCCAGCTTCCCAGTTGCTCAGTCTCCAGGCTTTTGGGCGTGTGATTTTGTGTTTGGGTAGGGGTTAACAGTCGTGCTGGGCAAGCAGAGAGGCCCCCAGAGCAGCCCTTTGCTTAGCAGGCTCTCGATCTGGGGATCCCAGCAGAGTTCTCCCAGCCCCGGGATCATCTCCCCCTCAGAGGAACGAGGGCGTTCTCTTCCCAAGGGAGGGGGTGGAGGCAGTGATATGGGAAGCAAGAATCTCAGGCTGATCCTTATTTTTATTTCTTCCCTTTTCTCAGCTGCAGTAAATAACAGCTCCGACACCGAGAGCATTCCCTCGCCAAGGCCCGAAGCCAAAGAAGGAGGCGAAAACGGGGCCAAGGCACCACCCGGGCCGGGAGGTGACNTCCCGCTGCCAGCCCCGCGCCGGAGACGGCTCCCGAGCCACCCAGCACCGAGGAGAAGGTGCCGGAGGACCTGGTGGTGGACGTGGTGAAAACGGAGGAGCCGGAGGAGAAGGTGAGCGAGGAGCCCTGCAAGAGCGAGGTGAAGAAGGAGGAGAGCGAAGAGAGCCAGGAGAAGGACAAGGGGAATGACAAGAAGGTGGAAAGCGGCGTCGGCAGCGCGGGGCCGGCGGGGCCGGAGGGGATGCCCAAGGCCGAGAAGAAGGAGAGCCATAAGGGCAGTAAAGGCCCCGGGGTGAACCCCGACAGCGACTCCAGCGCGACCTGCAGCGCAGACGAGATGGACGAGCAGGATGCTGTGGACAAGAGCAGGTAGGAGCAGGGGGACAGTGGGACAAGGGCATGACCCGAGGGCCACGCGAGCTTTTCCATTGTGTGTCACGGTGCACATGGGTGCATTTGTGAGCTCCTCCTTGGGAATATCACTGCTCAGGCGCTCCCCCAGGCAAAGGGACTTCCCAGCCGTGTCCCTGTGTGCCCCCAGCCCTTTGGTTGTCGCTTCCAAAGGGGCTGTGACACAACGAGCAGGGCGATGTCCCAACGTACGGGTGCTTCTGGGACATGGCCGTGGGCAGATGTTGGGTGCAGAGCCACTGCATCTGCTGGTGGCAGCTGCCCATCTGGGTGACGCAATGGAGCGGGATGTGCTCTCAGGGACACTGGAGTTGTGCTGGTTTGCCAGCATCTGGGGTTGGGAGTGGTTTCTGTCTTGAGTTGGCATTGGCAGGAGAAAAGTCACGTCAGGGATGTGTTTCCATGTAAGAGGGAACGAGTTCCTCCTTTGGCAGAGATGTTGCTCAGATCTATAGGGGCAAATTATCCATCCTGGCTATAAAAACTGGAGAATATGGTCTGTGCAAGCTTTCTTGGGGCCATGCCAGTGGGTCTTCACCTGAGCCACTGCAGTCCCGAGCCCTCCACCCAGCCCTAGGCCTGGCAGCCAAGAGTGCCTCAGACCCTTCATGGATGGCTCTTGGGACAGGGAGGAGAAACACTGGCCTCCTCCTTGGAGAAACGTCCTGCTCCCCTCCCAGCTTTTCCCGCAGGGCCCTCCCCACCCAAGAGCCTTACAGATGGAGAGAGGATTTTCTGATTTTTAAATAATACGTATGAATATACATATCTTTGTAGCACTGAGTTTTCTGATGGCTTCTGGGCCGGGTAGGACTCCTCTGTACACCCTGCATTGTATGTAGGGGCAGCAGTCCCTCCTTGATTTGGAGCTGGGCAGGGACTGAAGGCTGGCATCCAGCATCCTGCATCCAGCATCGAGCAAGCCTTCTGTGGGCTCACAGGGAGCAGTTTGGCAGCAAGATGAGTGCTGCCAGGCTGGGCAGGCTGTGTGGATGAGGTTATTGAAAAAGCAACTTAGCAAACTGGTGGGATGAAATCGGAGGGAGCTGTTGTGCATCCCACGGCTCCAAATGGCCTCTGTGTTTGATGCAGGAGCCAGTGGATGAGCACTGCTGGTGTGGGAGCATCCTCTGGGGTGCAGCCCCTCGCTGCTGAGCAGCTGGAACAGCGCTGGTGGTGCAGAGGGGTGGTGAGGGTGCCGCTGGCCCGGGCCCCGTGGCAGGGCTGAGGCCTCTTGGCTGCAGCGCTCCTGTCCAGCAATGGCCAGAGTCCAGCACCACCCCTCCCCACCCTCCCTCACTTCCCAGACAGGAGAAAATCTCCCAGTAAGGGAGAGTGAGGCCAGCGGGGCTGTCCTCCTCCAGTTTAACATTAACCCAACCGAAAGCAGGGCAGCAGTGGCTCGTACCAACTTCTCAGCAGCAAGGGAGCAAGTCATCTTGGGAACGACTTTTCCATCGCGGCTCCTCGCTGAGTCAGCGCCTATCTCACTTGTCAAACAGTTACCAGCTTCCAGGAATATTAAACATTAAACAGGCGTCCTGCAGCTCCCGGGCCACTCCTCTTATCCGGAGCGGCGATGAGGCGCGGGCGATGGCAGAGCCTGCTGGCACGGGGAGGCTGCAGCTGACGCCGGCATCGGGCGCTTCCCGACCCAGCAGCACCCACAGGGTTGATCCTCAGCTGGCTCAGAGCTTCTGGCAGCTCCCGGCGGGGCCTCGGTGCCCTCCCCAGCTGTAGCTTTGCTCCCTTGCCTCCCCTGCGGGCCGAGGGCCGCCGGGCCGCGGGCGTTGGCGCAGCCGCAGCGTGACTGGCGCGGAGCGGGACCGCGCTGCCGCGTGAGCCGCCCCGTCACCGCATCACCCGGTGCTCGCCCACCCACCCAGCGCCAGCGGGGCGTGGGTGCTCTTCCCTGCGCTTGTGAAAGCATCAAGCTGTCCCCGGCATCTCCCAGGAGAGGACAGAGGGTGGCTGGGATGTCCCCGCGGTGGGAAAGGAAAGGGTTCAGAGTAGGGGCAGCCTTTTTTTGGTCGCCCCGCAGTTCACGCTAGCAAAGACGTGTCCGGGATCGAGGAGGCGCAGCCTTAGCTCATCCAAGCTGAAGGAGGCAGCTGGTTGTCTGTGGTTCCATGCGGCGAGTGCTGCAGGAGGGCTGCTGCAAGCACGGCCAAGATGTGGTTCAGCAGGAGGTCACGCCAGATGGGGACATGTGAGGGAGGCCACACACAGCTACCGCTGCAGACCTGCACCACAGTGAGGTGACACCTGCACCGACCATCCGGGGCTGCATGTCCCTTTGCTGGCTCAGCTATAGGTGCAGGGACTCTGCCAGGCCAGTGCCATATTGGAGCCATGGCTCTCTGGCTTGGGGGAGCCCATTGTGGAGATCTGGTAGCCACTGCCTTTGCACAACTGTTGTGGAGTCATGTTTGGCTGGGTCATGTGTCAGTGTGTTGGATCATCTGAAAGTTAAATTAGTCCCCATCCATCTCTGTGGCAGAATGAGAAAGAATGTGGGAAATGCAGTGTCATGGTCATCCCCAAAGCTTCGTGCCTGGGAGGGAACATTTTCACACTGCTGAGGCTGAGCTGTGAGCCTGCCAACCCCTTCCTGCTCTGACTCTTTTCCCATCCTTCCCAATGCCATCAACCGTCTTAAGGCACTGGTCCTTGGGTTTGGGAACTGCTGGGTTGGCAGCAGGTGGATTAGAGATGCCAAGAACTGTTCATATGGTGATTTCCAGAGCAAAGCACCCAACAGAGATCCCATTGTCTGGCGAAAGATCTGCTGGGAGGGACGTAATAAATTAGGCAATTTGCATATTGATGAATTTAATACTGACTTTGCCTTCTGAAGCATCGGAATCCTGGAGGGCTTCAGGAAACCTGAAGATCTTGAGGGTGCTTAAAGGGACTTTAAGCGTTCTAAAATGTACCTCTTCAAGCACCAACGAGTGCACGAAGCAGCTGCTGGGGTGGCAGTTCCACAGCTCAGCCTGGCGTGAAGGTCTTGGGAACAAGTGCTGGCTGCCCTTGTCCCCAGCCCTGTGTCTCAGCAGATTTTGGGACATTGCACCCTTCTGGAAATGTGGCTTCACAACACCCATGTGGCTCCACAGGCAGACATCATTGGGATTATTCAGGGAGGAGTTCAAATTTGCTGTCCCTTGGTTGGTTTCCCCTGGGTGCCTAACTCTGGTCCCAGTGTGAAGGTGGGTCCCCTTCCCCTCTGATGCCAGGCATTGTGCAGAGCAAGGGCTGGGGCAGTCCCAGCACCATGATGAGTTTATTCCCCACACATGGCCCCGCCACGCTTGTTTATTCATCCAAGGGTGAGCATGGAATGACCTTGAAATTTATAGGCTGAAGAGAACACTAAAATAACAGCTAAAATAAACAAATCAAGCTGTAAAGCTTGAAAACTATGAGCTGGCTTCAACAAATTGGAGTCAGGAGGGAGAGAAAGCAGAGATGGCCTGGGCAGATGTGGTCCCTGAGGTCTCAGCATAAGCTCAGGAGCTGGTCACGCTGAGGGTTTGACCCATGGGCTTTGCCTGCCTCCATCCCACCCCACTTTGGTGGCACCGTGGGGATGCCCCCCATGTTTGCACAAGGACTCTGCACGGCTGGCTGCGTGTCTGCCAGGCAGCTCAAACAGCCAAAGGGAAGAGCAAGTGGTGAGGGTGCAGGGCTGCACAGCTGCTGGGCTGCTGAGTACCAAATCCCATCCAAATCCAGCCTCTCATCTTTCAAGTGACCCAAGGGCCCGAGTTGCCTGCACATGGTGGCTTGCCCTGGCTTTAACACCTTGATAAAAGACAGTCCTTGACGAGCATGAAGCTGATCCCCAGCCCTGAGTGATCCCTGCATATGAGCTCTGGAGTGACATCCAAATGAAATCTGAGCCAGTCCCCTCTCCTCCATAACACCCAGCTCTGGAGTCCATTTGCCCTCAGGTTTATTGCTGGACAACAGCAGATTTGCTAGAAATAGCATGGGGATGAGGGAAAGTGGGCTCAAGAGCCTCTTGAGCCAGATGTAAGGGTCTTGTTTGAACATGTAGTCCCATGGGGATTGTCTTTGAGCCCAGATTCCGAGCAGCGAGCAGTGGTCCAGCACACTCCTCTCTGAAGCAGAGGATGTCCTCTGGGTTTGGCAGCACAAAACAGGGGTGCAGGGTGTGGGGGAGCCATGGGCCATAGAGCCTGTCCACGGCTGATGTTGTGTTTTGGTTCCAGGTTGCTGTCCCCCCGGCCCAGCCTGCTCAACACCGCCAGCGACGCCAGGCTCAACTCCTCGCCGCAGAAGCCACTGGACCTGAAACAGCTGAAGCAGAGAGCTGCTGCCATCCCTCCCATTGTGAGTACCCTGCTGGAGAGGGCCAGGACTGGGGGCACAGCCTGTGCCTCGGGCATGTTCTCCCACTGGGCTCCATGGTGTGCATCAGGGTTGCAAGGATGTGCTCATCCCTGGGGATGGCCTCTGTCCGCAGAGAGCTGTGCCTGGGCGGTGCGAGCCCCCGGCCAGGCAAGGTGCTCCCCGTGCAGAGCCTGTTCCCAGCTGCTGGAGCAGCTCTGCCAGCAGCATTTGGATGTCTCTTGAGCTCTTTTATCAGAAAATCGTGGGAGGTCTGGACAGAAAAAGCTTCTTGCTGCCACATGACTGCTGCCTCCCATTGCTTTAAAAAGAAGGAGTGCACCTTCCTAGCCCTGCACTTCATCCCGTGCTTGAAGGATATTGCCTTCCTCACCCAGGAGCTGTGCTTGCTCCCTCTTTTTTGACTGCCCAGTAGCCATGTATTGAAAGTATTGATATAATGGCTTGGGCTGTGAGAAGAAGCATCCTGGTATCTCCAGGGTCAGCACTGGGGGAGCAGTGACATGGGGTGGGCAGGGAGGAAATCCCTCATCTGTGGTTTGCATGCCCAGGGAGGACCTGTTCCTGATGCTCTTCCAGTTTCCCATATTGCAGCTTAATGTGGCTGCTGTAATGTAACTTCTGGCAACAGCTACAAGCACGTAGCTGTAGATTAGAGGTTTTGAACAAGTCTCACTCTTTCCTGTAGTATGACCAGCACAGAGCTGGTACTCTTTGTCATGGGCTTTTTTGATCTCCTGTGGCTAGTGAGCTTTGAAGCCCTGTTTGGTCTCTGCTAAGACTTGCCATGATAGTGTGGACCAGGGGCTTCTCATAACTCCTGATGTCTTCAAGATTGTTGTGGATGTCAACAGCACATGATGAGCATCACCAATTGTTACTTTGCAGATTTCTGAAGGTTTCTCAGAGGGGGTACTGCAGAGTGGAAGCGCGAAGCCTCAGGTGCCTCCCCACGCCTTGGCTCTCTACCAGCAGCAGATCACAAAAGCCCACGAGTCTGCCCGCGAGGACATGCCCCCGAGCAAGCTCTCACAGTCCCAGCAGCAGCAGGCTGAGAAGGAGCAGCAGCAGCCCAGCAGCAGTCCCAGGGGGAAGAGCCGGAGCCCCACAGCTGGTGAAAAGGAAGGTAGGGCCGTGTGCGTGCCGGTGCGCGTTTATCCGCGCGGAGCACCCGGGGTGTGCAGCTGCACGCTGCCAGCAGCTTTCCCCTGCTTAGGTGAAAGCTTGTTTCAACCCCTGAAAGCTCTTTAATAGCATCTTGAGGCAGGACGAGAGAGGCATGGCTAATTTCCCATGTTCATTAGACAGTACATGATGTCTCATTGAGCCCACAGCAAACGGCTGGGCAGTGTGGAGCGCCGAGGAGGTGAAGATTGCCTTTATTAGCATCTGCCATTCACCAGAGAGCAGAGGGGCCTGGAGGCATGCCAAGGCTCTGGGTACAATGGCTCTTTTCTACCTTGCTGGCTTTCTATAAAGAATGCTTTTAATGCACAGCGGGGACCATTATTTCATTTAAAATCAATGCTAATACTGTGACTCGGAGTCCAAAGGTTCCTGTAAAGATTCCCAGTGCTTTCTCCCCGGAATAGCTGTGATGTGGTTTGGCTGCCTAATGAGCAATTCAGAGGTTCCCACCGTAGAGCATCTGAAACATTATTAGCTTGAGCACCTGGGGATCAAGGTTAAGGAGAGACAGGAAGTCCTGATGAGACCATCCTCTAAATGTGTTTTTAATCTGAGTGTTACAGTCTGTTCCAGTTCAGAGTCTGTGTCCCTGCCCCCCACAGCCAGCCCATGGCTCAGTTGTTACAGAAGATGAGAGGCTGTCACCAATGGCACAGTCAGGAGCAAGGAAGTTGGGCTTGGGTGGGTACAATGTCCACCCGTGCTGGATCCTGAACAGGAATGGGTGCAGCTGCAAAAATCACCTGCTTGTGCATGGAAGAGGAGGGTGGATCAGACTGCACTGAGGAGGCACTGGGCTTGGGCTGTGATCTTTGCTGGAAAATCACTGCACTAGTTCACCCTCGGGCAGCCAGGATTGTAGCAGCCTGCTCTGCAGTGTCCAGGCCAGGTAGTTATTCTTCAAGCTGTCGTGTCCCTCTGGACAGAAGGATGTGTTTGCAAGAAGAGCTGGTTGCTGGCACTTGGCCACAATTTTTTTCCAACAATAAATAGCACCATGTGTGCATCACACCTTCAGAATGTTTTGCATATAAGCAAGGAAGGTGACTGCTCACCTTGCAAGAAAGGGAGTTTCCCCTAAGTCCTGGTGTTGCCTCCTGTGAGGTCCCATTTCCAGTTGATCTTATCCTGCTGTGCTCCTGTTTGCTGCCCAGCTGGAACAATTCCCCTCCAGCTCTTCCCCCCTAGTGTTAGGTAATCAGGTTTGATCTCCTGTGCAGATCAGATGCTGCACTGCTCAGCTTCCTTGTGAGCTGAGTGCCACAGCCAGCACTCCAACCCTGAGCTCTGCACCACCTGTGTCCCACTGCTGCAGCTCCAGCTTCCTCCTGGCCACAGGAGGATGAGGAGGTGAGGCAAATTAGTGGGTGTGAGGTACAAGGCAGGATTTAGGGGTTGAAGTCACCCACTCCACTCTGCAGCCTGTTGGTACCGTTTTCAAATACGAGGATCTGTTATCCAGGTGGATGTTTTGTTGCTTTGTTCTCTGCAAAGCACTAATGATATGAAGCACTTTATTCTCTCCTCTGTGCAGCTTTGAATCTTTCATGTTAATGAAAGTAATTATGCCTCCCTATATCCCTGCAAACATCTCAGCGGGTCTTGGGCTCCAGCTGTGTGCTCTCCAAGCCCTGTGCATCTGTGCTGGGTGCCACAGTGGGTCTGGAATGCATGTGGACCCCAGGGAGACATTGGCTGGTCTCTCCTGTTCATGATGGGAATGCATCTCCCTTTTGAAAAGCAGCAGGTTTGTGATGAGTAACCTTGAGGGGAGAAATCAACTCCCCCAAAGCCCTGGTTTCAGTACAAGTATGGACTCAGGCACCGTCTCAGTTCTGTCTCTGCCTCTTGGAACACGTCCTGGCTGTGGGTCAGGGGTTGGAAGGGAGATAGCCAGATAATTCTGGCAAATCTCTGTGCATCTCTTCCCTCCCCTGCTCTCTGAGGCATCCCAGTGAAGTGGCAAACATCCAGACTGCAGACATCGTGCTGCCACATGGCTTGGAGTTAAAAGGGAGAGTCCAGCACAGCCTGCAGAGCCCTCTGGAGAGTAGCCCTGTGCCACCTCTCAGCTCCACCAGAGCAGGTACTCCTGTTCCTCCCTGGCTCAATAAGAGAGCTTGAACTCCTGCAACCGCTCCAGAGATCAACATCCTTCACACCACTCTGGATCTGCTTCAAAGCCAAGTCTTGCACACATCCTGGCCGAGGCGTTGGCTGCCTCGCAGCCGCTGGCTGGGGCTGCATCGGCTTGGAGGGTGGCCAGGCAGCCAGCCATACCTTCCTGAGCACTGCCCTGCCTTCCAAGAGGAGCTGCTAATCACAGGGCTGGGCAGAGGCAGGCAGCCCTGCCTGGATCTCACCGACAGGAGACGGATCCCTCTCCCCAGTGCCGAGTTGCCGCCGGGCATGTCTTGGGTTATCGCTCGGCGGCTGCAGCGCCAGCAGCGTGTTTTGTGTTGATTTAGTTGTGTTTCATTTGGCCTTTGTAGGCGATGGGGAGCCAAGAGCATTAATTTGGATGACGGATCATATAAACTCTGACTCCTTCGCTCCCATTCCAGGGACTTGATAAACGGTAATAGGAACTCTCTCTTCCCCGTGTAAGTGCTATTTTATCAAAAGCTGGCTGAGTTATAGCCACCCTCTAATGTGGGGGCAATTAGGAGCTGGCCACATTTCACAGGCTGGAGAGGCTCGCAGGGGAGGGGACGGCTCCCACGGGGAGGGGAGGAGGACGAGGCTCTCCAAGAGCCATCCAGGGTGCACACAGCCCTGGCTGACAGCGCCTTGGCGTCAGGGAGCATCTTCAGCTGGGAGATCCCGGCGCTGTTTGCCCCCACACGAGCAGGGCTGAGTGGGGCCGAGCTGAAGGGGAGAAGATCAGGGAGCATGGGTGTGCCAGAGACTCTCCCTCAGTGAGGAGGGTGTGCCTGGATTCCCCTCTGTTGGCAGGATGAAGGGGTTCTCTCTGGCATCCTACACGGGGACAGAAGAGGCCACAGCCAAGGTCTGGTCCCACCAGGCTGCAGAGGTGTGAGTGCCTGCACACCCCTGGGTGCCCAGAATGGATTTCTTCTCTCACTGAAGCGGACAAGAATAATCTCCAGCTTCTGAGTACGCTGAGCATTAATAACGATAATGTAGTAAAGCCTCATTAAATTGGGCCTCTGATAATCTACTTGGCCTATTATTAGGCTTAGCAGGATTCAGCGTCTATTTTTATCAAAAATTGATGGTTAAAGGCTGGGTTCATTTGTGACTGCTATTGTTTACTGCCCAGTTTCTAATTTCTGGTCAATGCAAACATTACACAGGTGGATCTGGGGAGGAAGGGCAGTGCAAAATTAAGTGTTTATTGATTACAAGCAAATCCTACCAAACCTGCCTCTAATCTATCCAGAAAAGGCTGTCTCATCCGTCTGCTTAGCCAAGCATGAGGATGCACTTGGCACAGAGCTGGTGCAGATGAAGCCTCTCTTTTCCTCAGCATCTTTCAGCACATGGCAGGGTTCAGGTGTCACCAGCACAGCTCCTCTATCATTAAGCTCTTCTTGGCCTCCCATCAGCCTTTTTACAGCCAGGATGAACCCAGCCTGGTATCCAGGATGCCCTGAGCCAGGTAATTTCAGGAAGCTTTGCTGCCCCCAGCCTGTGCCTCACAGAGGACCAGTGAGCCTCCCTCATTTCCCTCATTGGGTTGTTCCACAGATTCCATCTCCATCTTCATTTGCCTTTGACAGTCTCGAGCAGTGTGCTTGTCCCAGGTGTTCAGAGAACATCACTATGTTATTCCCTTGCTGTCTGAGAAACTGATGCCATTATTTCTGGCCCCTTCCCACATAATAGTTTATAGCTGGGAGCTGGCCTTTGAGAGCAGCTGAGCTTTCACATTTCTGTGATGTGGGGGTGAGTCTGTCCCTGGTGTGCTGGCATCATAGTGGTCCTGGCAGTGGCCTGGGGCTCTGCAGGCACCCACAGCACACCACAGTGTAGTCACCAGCAAGTTGGTGCCCTCTGGGTGTCCCCCATGTGCCAGAGGGATGCCAACATTGCTGCTTCTTGGCTTTAACCTCAGGGGAGGATTTGGCAGCATCATCATTAATCCTCCAGCCCTGCTGGGGTGATGTGGAGCTGTGGGCACAGGCAGGAGCTGCCCAGGAGCAATTCACTAATGGCCAAGTCCTGGCAAGGAGCTGGACTCTGTGACTGGCTGCATGCCAAATGCCATCTCTCCTGGGTGAGGTGAGATGGCAGCAGGTCCATGGAGCTTCCTGTGGGCAGTGAGCACCAGCAGAGTCACCAACACAGGCGTCCCACCAGACCTTAAATCTGAGTAAAATAAATGCTGTCAAATCCAGGCAGTGACACTGAGCTGCTTCCTTTTAGCTTGGCTGTGGAGTTCAGCCCTCACCTCATGGCCAAGTTGGACTGAGTTGAAGCCATCTCCTGTGCTTGGAGCTGGCTCTTGCCTCCCTGCCCGTGCTCACAGGGACCCCTCACTCATGTTGGCCACTGACCACACATTTTCTTTCTGTGTCCTTTGCAGAAAAGTCCGTGCATTTCTCAGCCATTGCAGAGGCTCAGAAGCTGAGTGCTGAATCGATGGCTGCCTCGTGCTGGCCCCCTGTTCTGTCCTACCCCCGGGATGTGATCAAAACTTCTCCCCAGGCGGAGCCCCACTTGTTCCAGTATAACCCACCAGGCAAGTAGAGCCCACAGGCTGCATGGTGTGTGCCCTCCCCTGCCTGGGACTGAGCACAGAGGCTGTGCTTACAGCCACTATCCCAGGCTGGGCTATTTGAAGGTCCCAGGGTGGTCAGGTGTGTCTCCCAGCTCTTGCTGGGGCAGGTGTAGGGATGTGGTTTGTCACAGAGCAGTGTGGGTGCAAAGTCAGACAGGTTTTATCCCTCGCTTCACTGTCCTCTCTGGCTGGAGGGCAGACATCCTCTGGCTGCAGAGGGGACAAGGCAGTAATTCAAACTATTCCAGTCCTTTCCAGAATGACTGTGTGACTTGGAGCCTGGTGCAGGTCACTGCATCCAGCCCCTGCTCCCTCCCGTGCCCCTTTGCTGTCCGATGGCTCTGCCTGCCCTCAGTCTCACTAACGTTTGTGTTCTCCTCACAGGACACCCCATCCCACTAAACCTGCATGAGAGCTCTCGCTCAGGGCTGCAGAGACTAGCCAGCATCTCCAACCCTCCTCCCCTCATCTCCTCCACCAAGCACCCCTCCGTGCTGGAGAGATCCGTCGGATCCATTTCCCAGGTAGGGCACTGATAGGTGTGAGCCCTGGAGGTGCCTCCCGGGGACCATCAGCTGCTCCTGACCTCTCCTCTTGCCCCACAGGGAATGCCCATCCAGCTCCACACACCCTACAGCCCCGAGCACGCCAAGGTCCCTGTCGGTTCCATCACCATGGGCCTGCCACTAACCATGGATCCCAAGAAACTGGGTAAGGAATTGGGAGGGGAGTTGTTTCTCACGTGCTCTGAGAGCAGGAGGGAGCGAGCTCGCCAGGAGCATAGGGGAGAGGAGGAGCACAGGGCACAGCAAGGGAGCACAGAGGGAACTGCTAAGAGGGTGAAAGGATTGGTCCATCAGGGGAGCAGAGACACAGGGAGCTAAATTTGTGCAGTATAGGAAGGCAACAATTCGGTCAGGGATGCTTCCCAGCCTATAAATACCCTCCAGGTGATACTGTAAACGAAGGAAGGAAATATATTGTTGCTCCCCAGGCTGGTAGGATAAAGAGTAAATGGCCTGAAGTGAACAAAGAAAGTGTTTAGTCTGCACATTTGGAAGCTTTTCTTAACAGCAGGAGAGAATGGGTGAGGGATCAAGCCTGGGGAGGAGAGATAGGAGCTCTGTTTCCCACTGTGTGTGGATCCTGTTACAAACCCGCACAGGGGTTTCAGTGTCAGCTCTGGTCCCGGTGTGGGCAGTGCCAGGGCAAAGGATCTGGCTTTGCTGGATGGCATTTGTGTATTCACACGCTGGGGAAGCCCCTCCCAAAGAGCTGGGAATGGCAAAGGTGCCGAGAAGGTGCTGCCTGGCACAGCCAAGGGCTGTGGCCCCGTGTCCTGCACCTGTGCTGATACATGGTTAATGTTTTCCAGTGCCTTTTCCTGGAGTAAAGCAGGAACAACTTTCTCCTAGAAGCCAGGCCAGCCAGCCAGAAAGTCTGGTTCTGCAGCCATCCCAGGAGGGCTCCATCCTGCGGGGTGAGGACCCAGCTGTGGGGAGGCAGGGAGGGAGGGAGGGAGGGAGGGGTGCTGGCTCTGCCAAGCCACACTGGCTGCAGCTGACCAGTGATCTCAGGTTTGGCTTCTGGAATTGTGCCCAGCCAAAGGGGTCTCTTTGCCCCTTTTCTCTGTCTCCCCAGATTGGGGCCTCAGGCGTTGTTCTAGTGGTGGTTTTATGTTCAAGGGGCACCTAAAAATCTGTTGCTTAAGACAAAGACCTGTTTAAATTACATTAATTGGTATTTTCATGCTCTTCATTGTTGCTACTGCAGCTGGACAGGGACCCCATTTTGGTTAAATACGGCCCTCATGGGTTTCTTTGCCCATTAACCAGGCAGAAGAAAATAAATGCAAAGGTGTTGCTTTTTAGTACAAATTCTGGTTTGTGAACCCCCCAGTAAGACAAGCAGGGAGCCTGAGTGCTCTGGGCTGGCTCCAACCCAGGGCAGTTCTGTGTGAATGAACTCAAGCCACCCTGAGCTGCATCTTGCCACAGATCTGCTCTGATCACATCAGGAGACGCTGAGCCAGGCTGTGCTTTCTCCCAGGCTCATAAATCTGCCTGGCACCTCCACAAAGACAGCAGGGAGCTGATAGCTTCAAAATATTTTACCTCTTCTCCACCCCACACTCACAGGGATGGGTTTCTCAAGAGACTTGGTACAAAGGGTTCTGCAAGGCTTGGGATTGAACACTGACAGCTCTTGGAGGGTGTCCCCTCCAGTACCACGGAGACTGGGTCAAATCCTGCACTAAGTAGTCTCAGCCCCACGGGTTTTGTGCTGACCAGCAAATCCAGCCCCTATCTCACAAGTTTTGTGTCCTGCAGGTACTTCCCTCAGCTCTGCCTCGGGAGGAAGCATCACCAAAGGAACACCCACATCCAGACCCCCTCCGGAGTCGCCCATCACCTACCGAGGGTCCATCACACATGTAAGTCCCTTGTCTGCCCTGGATGCTGGCAGCTGCAGGGTGTGGTGCTGGACATGGGCACTGGGGCTTTGTGGGGCACACTGGGCATGCAGGACAGGGCTGTGCAGCAGCTCTGGAATGCTCCCACCCCACAGAGCCCCTCAGAGAGGTCTGCAAACGGCCCCCACTTGGGATGGCACGTGTGGTGTCCCATGAGTGAAGACTGCAGAAGAGCAGAGCCCAACAAACAGCAGTGCAGCCTTACAACACCTTTAAACCCAGCTTTGCCTTTTGTAGCTATCAAGAACAGAGGCAAAAGCAGCTGTAAATGGCTCTGGCAAAATCATCTTGCCAGGGCAAGAAAATGGAGCAGAGCAAGGGAGATGGGTGGAGGGCCCAGGCCAGGTGGAGGAGGGAGGAGGCTGTGAGGGGCAGGTCAGGTAGTGAGAGCTCCTGCCAGGGCTGAGCATGCTGTGCTGGGGGTCCTGCCCAAAGGCTCTTCAGCAGGAAGATACTTTGGCCTTAATCTCCACCATCCATCTTCAGAAGAGCAGCTGGCAAGCGGGCGATGTTTCTTACAGTGTGAGTTATTGCTCATCTGGTAACAGAGCGGAGAGCATTAAAAAAAAAAAATCTGTTTCCCATGGGGATTTTATCTGGCCATCATTCAGATATTTAAAGACATTCAGGCTCCAATTTTTGCCTGCCTTCTTCAAGGAAGATGACCATGTTCGTTTTGGCCCTGGGGACCTGATCCTGAATCCTGGCCCAGAGCAAAGGCTTAGCTTGCCTGGTGCCCTGTGTACAACTGCCAGGAGTGGGTGCTCAGGGGCTGTAAATAACCCATCAGAGCAAACACTTGCTCCATCCTCTCAGATGCTCCTGCAGCAGCTGTGGGCTGCAGTGGGTGGGCGTGAAGGACCTTGAGCACCATGTGCTAGTTCAGGAGATCAGCAGAGTTTGTTCACACACTGTTTTGCATCCAGTTAATGAATCCAGACAGCTAATAAATCCATCCAGATTCCTTTGTTTGGCTTGGGATTAAAGTACCAAGTCCAGACCCATGGCATTGCCTGGCTCTCCTGCTGGCCCAGCAGCCTGCATCCCACTGCTCCTGCTGGGGAGAAGGAGCCCCCTGTTCTGGCAGCAGCTCCTGGTACCAGAGGTGATGCTTGATCTCAGATTAGTCATCCAGTTCACAGGAAGCAGATCTTGAATATATGCTCTCTGCTCTGAAGCCATCTGTCATCACTTGCTTTCACATCCCCTCAGAGCACGTCCACGGAAGGGAGGTGCCTTACCTGGGCTGGGAGAGCCATTACCAGGTGCCCAGATGCACTGCAAGGGTGAACGACCAGAGCACTGAACCCACATGCTGGCATGTCCTGGCTTTTGGGGACTGCTGCTGCTCTGAGGGCTTGGTAAAGAGCAGGGCAGGAGTGGGGAAAGAGCCTGAGTGGCACAACCTGGAAGCACCAGCAAAGCTGGCGAGGGCATCGCGTCCCCAGGGCTTCCCCCAGGCATCAGTCCCAGACCTTGCTGGGGTTAAATGAGTTGAGTAGGCAGGTGTCAGTCAGCAGTGTCACTCTTGACAGCTTCACTGTGCCTTCCTAGAGATGGGGAAGGGGGACTGTCACCCCATGGTGGCTGTTCCCAGGTTGGCACCAACAGATCACAGCGGCAGAAGGGTGTTCATCACCAGCAACTCCTCAGGGACTGCCAGCTCCGTGTGTTTTGAAGAGGATTTGAGGGGCAGGTGCTCTGAGCTGTGTCTGCTGTGGCAAAGGGGAGGTTTCAGTTCACACTGGTGTGTGTGTGGGGAGCCTGCTGCTGTTCCAGTTGGAGAGCTAAGGCAGGCTCTGCTCCCCGACCTGCTCGGGGACCGGTTTCGTTGTCGCCTGCCGTCTCGCCCGGGCGCGCTGCCAGCCGCCAGCTCCCGCACGCAGGCAGCTCACTGAAGGTCATGCTGCTGCCAGCAGATGTGCCTGGGTGGGCAGGACATCTCTGTGGCTCCTGTGCCAAGCTGGGGAAATAGGCTGCAGGGAAACAGCTAATGCTGGAGCAGTGCCTGCTGTCACTAAGGTGTCCCCAGGAGAGCACCAGCCCTGTCCCCCAAAAGTGGGGAGAGGGAGCAGGCCAGGTAGCTAACTCCAAAACACACAGGATGAGAGGTGCTGTTTTGGAGGCCTGTGCTCTCCTCATCCCCTGCCTCTTCCCAGCAGCCTCACACAGATCACGTACCTTTTTACAGCTCCTCGTTATCGTTCTCATCAATAATTAAGCTGCAAGTCCCTGGCTGTTGGCTGCGCCAGGAAGCGGAGGCCGGGTGCGCTCCCCGCGCTCAGCTTCCCGCGAGGAACAGCCTGTCCCCGCACGGCGCTTGCTTAATTGGTTGTGACACTGTTAAATATGGATCTTGGTGGCTTTCCAAGGGCACCCCGGCAGAAGTGCTGTACAAAGGAACCATTACCAGGATAATCGGAGAAGACAGCCCCAGCAGAGCAGAGAAGGCGAGGGAGGATGCCGTGCCCAAAGGACATGTCATCTACGAAGGGAAGAAAGGCCACGTGCTGTCCTACGAGGGTAAGTCCTAATCCTCTCTGCCTTTTTAGGGCAGATGCCAGGGGTTTGTGCCGCTGTGGCTGGGACTTGGGAGCTGTTTGAGGAAAGGCTGACAAAGTACAACGGGCCAGCCTCATGTCTTTGCTTCTAGTGTTTCTCTCCCTTCCCACCCTGGTGCCCTGTGTCCATCTGTCCCATGTGGTGATCTTGGCTTAGAGATGGTAGGCAGAGTTGCAATTTTTGGCTGGCTTTGGGAAACAGGGAAGAGGAGAGGACCAGATTGGAAGGTGTTACCTTCATCCCTAGCACCCTGTGCTGGAGGGGGACTCATTGAAAACATTACTGATTGAAAACATTTCGAGCACCTCCAAACTCTTGGGCCAAGGTGGACTCAAAAACCTGCAAGATGGAGGCAAGTCAGGTAGTTCAGCATAAAGGTTTATTTGGATGTCAGATTCTCACCTGCACTGACTTGGGCACCGTGAGGCTTTTCCAGCATGGGGCTGCCCTGCAGGAATCCTCCTGGACCCAGCCTCAGTGTCTGGTGAGTTTTGCTAGAGCTGTTGGAGGTGGTGAAGCCATTCCTGCATCCCACAAGGAGCCTGTCTGGGGATGTGCTGGCTGCTGCTGCCGCACCCCCGCAGCACGGGAACGCTTTTCCTCGGTGCCTCAGTGCATTAGTGGTACCAGCAGGTGGTCACCAGCTGCTCCTGCCTGCTCTGCGCCTGCTCAGCCCATCACAGCACTGGCCATCAAAGCTGCTCTGCGTGTCCCGCTGCCTCCCGTTGGAGATCAGCAGATGTTGCTCTCCAGTGAGGCTGGAAACAGCTCCGTTCTCGCCTTCCACCGTGTGCTGGGTCAGGCATCTCTGCTGTGGAGCCAGACTCCTGCTGGCTTGCACCTGTAGTCAGGAAGAGCAGACTTAGAGATGCTGCAGCCCTGAGTGCCCTTGGGGTAAAGCATTGGGGTGTGCTTTGGTGTGCAGGGATGGACGTCCTTATGTGTCACCTCTCTTCTCAGTTCAGTTTGGAGATGACTGAGGAGCTGATCCCAACCTCAGCTGCTTCAGAAGATGTCTCTGGCAAGCTGCTGTGCTGCCTGAGCCCTCTGCCTCCCTCCCTGGGGTGCCTGGGGTCCCTGGCAGCCTGGCAGCCTGGGCCCCTTGGGCAGTGCTGCAGGCAGTGTGTCCCACAGAAGTCCCTCTCCTCATGCCCAGAGGTGCAGGCAGCTTGTTTCCTCCCAGGCTGGGTTGTCTTATCCAGGGCTGGAGGCAGAGGGTTCAGGTCAGGCCGTGGGGACAACTCTCAAGCTCCAGCTGATGTCACCTCTGTGTGTGTCCTGGGACTGCAGGGACCTTTCAGGACAGGGCTCTGTGCTGTGCCTCTCGCCTCCCACATGGAAACTGCCTCATAGCATGTCCCCCCGGGTCCCCTGTCAACTCTAGCCCAGATAAGGAATGTCACCATGGAAGACTTGTGTCTGGATGCCCTTTGGGACAGTTGGCAAGGCTCGGACCAGGGAGGACGCAGGAAGTGTTTCAGGACTTGTTTGTGCAAGAAGCTATTTTGATCACCTCTGCCTGGGCTGGGGGTTGAATGAGGCTGATCTCAGAAATAGCACCCTCAGGGAGAGATGGGGAGGGCTCCTGGCAGTGAGGGCTGCCCATGCCCAGAGCTGGGATCCCAATCCAGGCAATGAGGGAGAGCTGCAGACCAAACTCTCCCCTGTTTTTTGTGTCAGCCCAAATCTCCTTGGCTGCAGCCTGTGTCCATCACCTCTCGTGCTATCCCCCATGGACACAGATGAGGAATTAATTCCTTCCTCTCCCCAGCAGCCTTTTACGTGCTTGGTAGCGTTTATCACATCCCAAGTGATCCCACAGGCTGCTGCAGCCTTGCCATCCCTGCCTCCCTCCTTCCCCCCTGTAGAGCCCAGCGGGGCTGAGCAGCCCAGGAACAGAAGAGTTAAAAAAAAAAATTAAATAAGAAAACTGAAACTGTTGGTGATTATGAATTTTGGCAAGCAGAAAAAAAATTGCAAATTCTTTAGTGTCATGAGGGTGCTTAAAATAAAAGAGCTGTAATGAGACGAGATCCTGTAGCATGTGTGAGCTGAATTGTGCTAGATTGGTTATTCTCATCCTGCATATGATTGCTGATGGCTTCTGCAAGGCGAGGGACGTGGGTTTGGAATGGTTTTCTTTCTGTTTAGTCTCTCTTCTCCCTCACGCCCTCCCCCTGCTTCCCGGTGGTACAAAGGGTGCCTGGTGGCACGTCCCCTCCTGCAGAAGGGCTGGTGGCAACAGATGTGCCTTGATGACAGGGTGCAGGCACATCACCTGCCCGGTGCTTGGCTGATTCTGAATGTCACCCCCGGATTTCTGCTGTCAAATGGAGCTGAAGCAAAGGCTCAGGCACGGACCCCCTCTTGTTTCCCCACACACAGCCCCAAACACTTTGTGGATTGAGTGGGTGCTGATTGCGGAAACCACCAGTGGGTGTGAAGTTGTAATAATCCCATTTTATTAATTACTGGTTTTGCCAAGGAGGAGTTTTGTTCCTTATTGTCCGCAATAGAATGAATGTTTTTAACTTCCCTGCTTTCTCTAATTGTACAACCACCTTCTCTGCCCACAGAGAGGAGGATCAGGGCACTGGCAATCCTTGGCAAGGGCAGCCTGGCCAGGGATGATGGGCAGAGGCGTTTGTCTGTCCTAGCTGACACCCTGTTTGGAGCCCATAGCACGAACCCGAGGCATTCAGCTGGATCAGAAGCTGCTGAATTCACAGCTCACTGCACATGATGGGTGCCCATTGCCCAGGGTGGGCATGATGCTGCCTGGCACGGGCAGGGCTGTGCTGGTGGTGGGGCTGTAGCTCAGGACAGATGTCCACTGCTGGTTGGCAGGGAGCCTGCTCCAGGTTTGGATCGGGGGCAGTCACTGGTCTCTCTTCACCCTGGCACTCACTCCGTCAGTCCTGCTTTGCACCATCTCTCCCAGTTCCTGTGTGTGCTCAGTGCTGTTTCAAAGGAATCATTCTCAGCTTTGCTTCTCCTCCGTTTTCACTGATTTTCTCACCCAGGGAGTGTCTCGGCAGATGTTTAGGCTGGCCAAGATCCCAAACAGTAGGTGTCTAGCAAAAATCAAAACAAACAGGGGAAAAAAAAACCAAAACTCCCCAGACCCAAAGAGCCAAGTTCAGTGGAACTGCAGCTGCTCCCACTGGCTCGGGGCTGTCCTGCTGCCTACAGGATGGCCCCACGAGGGAGAGAGGAAATGGGACATGAGAGAGTGGATGCTCCTACCCAAGAGGGAGGCACAGATCTGGAGTCTGAGGCAGGCAGGGAGGGGAAAAAACACCAGCTGAATTTCCTGGAAGCCAATCCCGCGCAATGCTTCTGGCACTGCTGATGCTGAGATGGGATCTGACCCCTCAGCAACGCACACAAACAGCAGTAAACACCCTCTGTTGGCCCATGCTGACTTTCCATGCCTCTTGGTGTTCCCTCCCACAGGTGGAGTTGCTGCTTCTCAGTGTCCCAAAGAAGACAGCAGGAGCTCGGGAGCTTCCCATGAGACCACAGGGACGAAGAGGACCTATGATATGATGGAGGGGAGGATCAGCCGGGGCTTATCAGCCCGTGATACCTTATCTACCAGCATTGAAGGTGGGTCTGGTGAAACCTTTCACCTGTGTTACATTAGTGACCTGTGGAGATCTCATCTTGTCTCCTGTCTGTCTGATGCATCTTGGTGTTTCAGTGTTCTGACAGTGGTTAGCTGGTATCCCAACAGGACAGCATCTGAGAAACACAGAATATAGACTGGCCTGTTTGAGTGTCTGTCCTGACAGAGCAGCTCCAAGAATACCAAAAAAAAAGAAAAAAAAGGCACATTAAAAAAAAAAAAAGGAAAAAAGAAATAATTTAGAAATTGTTGGCATTTATCTTTGTTGTCCCAGGCATCTCTGGTAACACTGTCATCTGTTCATTGTAAATTAGTTCCTGTGTCACAGCCCAGCTTTCCCTCTTGGATCGGTTCTAGGTCTCATGGGTCGAGCGATCCCTCCAGACCGACACAGCCCCCATAACCTGAAGGAGCAGCATCACATGCGAGGCTCGATTACACAAGGTAAAGCCTGCGAGCACAAGCTGGGCATGGGCAGGGCAGGCATCTCACCTGCATGGCCCCTTGTTCTCCTCATCAGGGTGGGACAGGAGGGAGCAAGGATGGACATGTCAGGGTCCAGCTGCAGGTCTTTGCAGCCCCTGCTTTGTGCTCAGAGAGATTTTCAGTTTTGCTCGGCTTCTACCAACCTAAATTCTGCCAAAGCCAGGGACAAAATTGTCAGTGATTCCCATGAAGCAGGTTGAAATTAGTGTGAAATGGGTGCAGAAAGTGGTGGTGGATGTGAGGTGGACCAGCTGCATTAGCAATATAGCTGCTCTGTGGGCTCAGCTGGGTACCAGTCCCTGAGTTACGTGTGTTAACTAGAGACCCCCTAGAAGTGAGTATCTGCACAGGGACTGGGAGTCCAGGGTCTGCCTGGGGAGTCGCCCTCTGCATCCATCATCTGCTTGGGGGTTGCAGGAATACCTCGGTCCTATGTGGAGGCCCATGAGGACTACCTCAGAAGAGAAGCCAAACAGCTCAAGAGGGAAAACACTCCACCAAGGGACTTATCTGATGCCTACAAGGTCAGATCTCACGATCTGACTCCTCTGAAAATGAAATCAGCCCATGAAGATCTGGTAGCCACGGTGAAAGAAGCAGGAAGATCGATCCACGAGATTCCCCGGGAGGAGATGAGGCGGACACCAGACATCTCTCTGACCAGACCTCTGAAGGAAGGTTCCATCACGCAGGTGAGTATGGAGTGAACAGCACATGAGGTCAGTCCTGCTCAGACTGCTGCCCTTGCACAGATCCTGGGAGCCATTCCCAAGGAAAAAGGAGAGCAGAGACAGCTTTGTGTTGCATCACTGGTAAGAACTGACGCTCTGCTTGGGTACAGGTTGTCCTGACTCTTCCTTTGAAGGGTTGCCTTCCAATCCAAACCAACCTTTAATCCTTCCCTGCAGATAAATACAAAACCCGGGGAACCCCTGGCACGTTGAGAAAGCCATGATCCATCTAGATGTGTAAACAGAAGGGGACACATTTGCCTCTTTTTCAAGAACAGAGTCAACTCGTGCCCTCAGCATTTGTGACTCTGGGTGCACATAAACTTGGTCTCCTCCCTTCATGGGCAAGTGGCAACCCAGCAGGGCCAGTAGTTAGGATGAAACATGCCATGCTATCTCCTGTTGGTCTCCAAATATTTGCAGGGTTCCCATGGCACCTTGCAGTCCTATCCCATTTCACGGCGTGTGTAGGAGAGAGGCGTGATGGGCACAGCCAGGCTTTGGCAGTGACTCATCATCATCTTGTTGGAGCACAACAAGACATGCAAGATGGGCCCTCCACCCTGCCCTGTGCTGAGTGGTTGTCTCTGCTCTGCCGATGGCTCTTGGCTGTTTGACTGAGAAAACTTTGTGTATTGGCCCACTGGAAGAGGCATCCCGAATCCTGTTGAAACTCAGTGGGATGCAGTCACTGGGCTCCTTCTGTTGGAGGCCCCTTTGATGTCCCCTCTGCCTCCTGTCCCCAGGGTACCCCACTGAAGTATGACAGCGGCTCTTCCTCCTCGAGCACCAAGAAGCACGATGTGCGGTCCATCATCGGCAGTCCCGGCAGGACTTTCCACTCTGTGCATTCCCTGGACGTCATCCAAGACCCGAGGAATCTGGAAAGAGCTTACGAAGAGAGCCTGAAAAACAGGCCAAGCCCTGTGACAAACTCGGGTGGCTCCATCGCCAGAGGGGCTCCTGTGATTGTACCTGAGCCGGGCAAGCCCCACCAAAGTGCCCTGGGCTACGAGGACCACCAGGCAGGGCACAGCACGGCGTTCAGCAGCCACTTGCACAGGGGCTCCCCGGTCTCCACACGGGAGTCCACCCCACGGCAGCACGAAGGTACTTGGCAAACCTTTTGTTTGATGGTAAAATTTCTAACAGCCGAGCGGGTGAGGTGCGCGGGAGGCGGCTGCTGACCCCACCTGCCCCAGCGTTCCCAGCAGGTGCCTGTTGAACCTGTTCTTACCAGCACGCCACACCCACGGCTGACTCATGCCACTGGAGTGGCTGCCAGGGACACCTGGGGCTCAGCATCCTTCCTGGGGGTGTTCACACTGTTGAAGTGAGGGCACCTCATCTGCACGAGTGTAACCAAAGGGAGACTTGAGCTAAGGCTGGTGAAGCCTTTGGTGTTTCAAAAGAGTCCTCCCTGTCCCAGCAGTGGCCCACAGCAGTCTTTTTTCCATAGGCAGGCAGGAAAGCGGTGCTTGGGACACTGGGTCGGAGATGTTCACACTTCCCACTAACGCCAGCAGTGACCTCCTTGTGCTGAAGAGCGTGGCAGCAAGGCTGCACCACTGTCTGCTTGTGCAGGCCAGGGTGAATGCACAGATTGCCCAGCATGGATGTGCTGGGGTGGAGGGGTGATTTGGGAAAGGCCTCTCTCCCAAGGGGCAACTGGGACTTGGTCCACCTCAGCCTTGGTGGTGTAACAGGGCATGGCAGTGCAGAGAGGAGGGAAAGGTCCCTCAAGTTCAGGGTAGCTACGATTGTCCCTGTGGGACATGCTTGGCCAGAGCCATCCCTCAGGGACATGGCTTGGCCGCAGTGCTCGGTCTCTGACTCATTTCCTTCTGCTCTCTGCAGGGAGCATCACTGCTGGGAAGCCGGTGTCCCAGGACAGAAAGATCCCCCCCACATCGAGAGAGCTCACCAACTCCAAGTCTCCACACGCCCCTGTGCCCGACCACCACCACCCCATCTCCCCGTACGAGCACCCGCTCCGCGGCGTCAGCGGCGTCGGTCGCG
>VXBQ01015439.1:306599-320214 GCA_013400175.1 Phainopepla nitens
TCTGTACCGAGGACACATCCCGCTGCCTTTCGACCCCGCCGCCATCCCCAGGGGAATCCAACTGGAAGCAGGTACCTTGGCTGGGGGCACAGTCTCTTATTTTCCTTCTTATGCTCCAGAAGCCTGACGTTTCTGGGGCTTCACATCTTCATCCTTTTCTCTCCCAGCTGCTGCTTACTACCTGCCGAGGCATCTGGCTCCGAGCCCCACGTACCCACACCTGTACCCCCCGTACCTCATCCGGGGCTACCCGGACACGGCCGCCATGGAGAACCGCCAGACCATCATCAACGACTACATCACGTCGCAGCAGATGCACCACAACGCCGCCGCCACGGCCATGGCGCAGCGCGCGGACATGCTGCGCGGGCTGTCGCCCCGGGAGCCCTCCCTCGCCCTCAACTATGCAGCAGGTCCTCCCAGCAGCTGTCCAGGGGTTTGGGAGCAGTGTGGGAGAGGGAGGCTGGGTCCCAGCTCCAGCACGGCCTAGCTGCAGCAGCCCGGCGTGGTCCTGACAGTCCTCTCGCTTCTCTCTCCAGGCATCATCGACCTGTCCCAAGTGCCACACCTGCCCGTCCTCGTGCCCCCTACCCCTGGCACCTCTGCCACCACCATGGACCGCATCACCTACATCCCTGGACCCCCCCAGACCTTCGGCAGCAGGCACAGCAGCTCCCCCCTCTCCCCAGGTAATGCTGGAAAATGATAGAGCAAGACGCTTGTAACCAATCCAAGGCCATGGGCTCAGCATGCCAAGACAGTTTAGGAGACCCCATATTAGTTGTCACTCAGAGACTGAGTTCCTCTCTTCCTGCTTGTTGAGGGCTTCCTTGCTTTTCCCCTCCTTCCCCAAAGCAAACAGCTCTGGGGAAGGTCATACCCTGGAGACTGTGCTGGGACAGCTATTCCGTGATTTGTCTGGGTTTTGTCGCACTGGTTGCCCCCGTCTGTCCTGCTCCAGGGGACCTTGGATGGAGCCATTCCTTATCTGCTCACAGACACAGCGATGTGAAGAGCAGGCAGCATTCCCAAGGGGAATTGCTGTGTCTGCAGCCCTCTCACTGCCTTTTGGTTGGGTTTCAGGAGGCCCCACGCACATGACTAAACAGTCAGGATCGTCGGTGTCCGAACGGGAGCGGGAGCGGGAACGGGAACGAGAGAGGGAGCGAGAAAAATCCATCCTAGCCTCCACCACAGTGGAGCATGCGCCCATCTGGAGACCAGGTAGGCTGGGGAGAAGTCCATCCTCCACCCTGGGACCTGTGCTGGGTGGAAGGTAGGGTTAGGGCTGTTGGACAGGGAGCTAAAGAAGCCCTTCCTTGCGCTCTCCCCAGGTACAGAGCAGTCCAGCAGCCGTTCGTCCTCCCACTCTCACAGCCACCAGCACTCTCCCGTCTCACCCCGCACCCACGAGACCATCCAGCAGCGCCCCAGCGTGCTCCACAACACGAGCATGAAGATCATCTCCTCAGAGACCCCCACCCCTTCCGTCCTGCGGTACGTTCCCTGCACCACGGCTTCCAGTGCTTGCCTGGATGCCTGCACCAGCACTTAATGAATGAGCACCTCTGAGAGGAGGGAGTGAGAGTTGTTTTCCCTTCAGTCTCAGGGGGAGCAGGATTGGGGCTTTCAGGGAAGTTGTGATGGGGAGAGGCACATTTTGGTGCCCCAATTTTTTTGCTTTTCTTGCTGCCAGGAGAAAAAGTAGGAGTATGCCTGTGCCCAAATACAGGTATTGCTCCTCTTGCCGAAGATTGCCTGGTGGTGGAGTTATCAAGGTCACTGGGACCTGTCCATGGGTTTTATGTTCTCCAAACAATGCATTCAGGCCCAATACCCTGTGGCCAGTTACTGTGGTGGAGGCTCCATCCAAGCCTCCTCGCAAGCCCTGTGTGGCCCAACAATATGCTCAGGAGGCCTGGAAGGAGCTTGACCGGGCAAGGCTGAGCACTGAGGCTCTGTTAACAGCCCCCCCCTTGCTCCATGTACTTCTCTCATCTTGGCCTGGTCTTCATTTTCCTTCCAGATCCTCCTCCACCACTACCACGTCACCGATCCGCTCCGCCGCCTTCCCCTCGGCCTCCACGCTGCGCTCCTCCCTCAGCGCGGCCGACGGCTACGCAGCCCCGCTGGACCCGGCCATCCTGCAGAAAGAGGCCTCGAGGGCAAGGGAAGCCAAGACAGAACGAGCCCAGACTGACAGCAACGTCTACACCTCAAAGCTGCCCAGCGGGGCCAGCCTCGAACAGTCGCCTTCGCCCATTAAAGCCATGGAGTCGAGACCTTTGCCCGCCTCCGGACCTGGTTCCTCTCACCACTATGGCAGAGGACAGGGGAAAAGCCAGCAGCACCACCACCCTCTGGACCAGCAGCACGCAGCCTCGGGCTCCGAGCAGCACAGTAGAGAAAAGAGTCAAAGCAAACGCTTTTCCATGCAGGAGCAGGATCTCCGAGCGCTCGGTAAGACCTCCACGACAGCGGCCAACTTCACAGATGGGATTATCATGCACCAAATGTCTTGTGATAAGGGGCAGCAAGAAAAAGGGTCGCTGAGTAATGGGTCCACTAGTGGTGGTCAGAAATTGGAGGGCAGAGGTGAGAGAGCTGTGGCCTGACACCCATTTTATTTCATTTTTTTTTGTTTTTAGTTGCACTTCTTGGATATTGGCTCCATCAGCTCCCCAAGTGTGCTTGTCCCTCTGCTTCCTGGCTGTTGTGTTATTCCAGACTTCTTCATTTTTGTGTGTTTTAAGGATCTTCCCTTCTCCTACCCTCTTCTAGTTTTTCCAGTTGCCAAGTCCTGTTTTGCAAATGTTGTCCAGTTCCTGGTATTGCTTATTACAGACAATAGCCATTTGCTAATTTTGATTTCCCCATCCTTAGAAATTCCCAGGCAGTCTGTAAGGAACAGTTGTGGGTCATAAATCAAACGAGCAAAGCAGAGAACTGGGACTGTGAGCGTGACAAGGCTGCTGGCCATCAGACCAGCACCTCCCTGCTCATGAGCTGCAGGGTCTCTGAGGGCTTTGTGGGTCTCAGCTTGGATGGGGTCACTGTGGTGACCTCACTCAGGGTCCTGGTGCTGGATGCTGCCCAAGGTGGGCACCATGGCTCAGCCCAGCTGTGCTCAGCAGCTGTTCCCAGAGCAGACCACAAGAACCACCTAAGAGGAATCTTGTGTAAGACACAAAAGCACTGGGATTAAGTTATTCCATCAGAAAGTGCTGGGAGGGGGATGGATTTCAAGGTCTGGGTCATTCTTGATGGGACCAACCTTCACTCAGAGCATTCATCCAGGTTCCCACTAGCATGCAGAAGCAACAAGCAGCCTATGGAGATTTGTTGCCCACAGCTGCCTTTGCCATCAAAAGCAGCTGCCTTTGCCATCAGAACCAGGAGTTTGTGTCCCACTCCCCTTCCCATAACCCAAGGATGGAGAGGATATGGCAGCATGGCTGGGGAAAAGAGCTGCATCCCATTCCACCCCTCAGTCCTGTCTGTCCTGGCACCTTCTAGCAGCATGTTCCAGACCATGGATGTGCCTCTGGTCATGGAGCTGGCTGAGCTTCCCCCACCTTTTTCCCTGCCACCTGTACTTCATCCAGCTGAGTGTTGTGCTGTGGAGAAGGGAGCTCTGCTATGGCCACAGAGCTTCTAGAAAGAAGGTCCTCTTCCTCAGGACAGAGAGCTGTTGGTTAGGGACCTTTCCAGAGCAGGATACTTCATCTTGGGTGAATCTAAAGTGTGGTTCCTTCAGTGCTGGCATGCACGGAGTAATGGGGGATGCTGCACCCCCATCCCTGGTGTGGGGAGGTTCTCCATGGAGTCCTCCCCTCCCAGTGCCTCAGGTATAGGGAGGAACCCTCCAGCAGTGCTGTGGGTCCCCTGCCACATTTGCCTGCTGAGGACAGTCTCTAGGATTAGAGCATTAGGAGGGTAAAGGTCTGTGGAGGCAAAAGTTGTGTTGCCAAATGTGCTTGGCTGGAGAGAGGCAGCGTTTGCCTCCTCCAGGGCCCCTCCATCCTTTGTCTCTCCTCTGCAGAAGCATAACCCATCCATGCCTGAGTTTCTCCTCTTTGCTGAAAGGTGATGGTTGTCCCTCATTGCAGCTCTGCCTATTTTGATGCACTTTCAGTCTGTGCAGAGGCTTGTGCAGACTTGGTGGACTTTTCAGTGGTAGGTTTGTGGTTGAACTCAGTGAGCTTAGAGGTCTTTCCAGCCTAAATGGTTCTGTGAGTCTGTGCAAGGTGTTAAAAAGCAGAGAATGGTTAAATTTTGCCCCTATGGTTTGTGAGTCCACTGTGTCTGCAGTGGCATCTGGGCCTCCAGGGTCTCACATCCAATTTTCAAGTCCCTGGTCCTGGCCATGCTGGGCTTGGGGCTTTGCTCTGTAATGCACTTGGAGGCTTCTTGTGCAGCCACCTCCACTCTCTCTGGGCATCACTGTCCCTCCAGGCATAGTGGGGTTTCCAGTGGGTGGAGAAAATGGGGGAAAAATTGTGAACCTGCAGAGGCTGGATTTGGTCCCTGGATCTCATGCTGTCACTGAGAGCTGCTGAGTGTCCACTTCTGCAGGAATGAGACATCATCACAGCTGGACATCAGAGGTGGCCCTGCAGTGTGACCTGCCAGGTCTTCCCTCATCTCTTTTTTCCCCCCACTTTGCTGAACACGTGACTCTACCCACAAGCAATGGTGCAACAGTGCCTGGGAAAAGCTAAATGAGCTCCTGGTTTTAACTCCCTTCCATTTCCTCAGGCTTTCACGGAGGCTACAGCCCTGAGCGGATGGAAGCAGTGAGTCCCGTGAGCTCGCCCAGCCTGTCCCACGAGAAAGGGGCCAAGCTGCTGCAGGACACAGACAAGGGGCATGGGGAGCATGACCTGAGGCAGAAGCAGCAAGGTGAGAACAGGGGCTGGCACGGGACAGCCCAGGCTGGCTGGGATGACATTGGAAGAAGGGGACACAGATGTCATCTCATTCCTGCTCTCCTCTTGGTGCCCCCCCAGGCTCCCTGAAGGCCTCAGCTCCCGAAGCCGCCCACCTGCAGCACCTGCGGCAGCCCGACGGCCCCCAGTGCCAGCCCCTGCAGTCCAGCCAGAGCATCAAGGGCATGAACCAGCGGGTGGTCACGCTGGCCCAGCACATCAGTGTAACTAACTCACCTCACTCACCTCCTTCACCTTCCTGCTGGGGCTCTGGGGAGGAGGGAGGAGCTCAGTGAAACATGTCTGGCGGGGATGGGCTGGGAGTGACGCTGGAGACTTCAGCTCCTCTAGCTGGGGGCTGGAGAGCAAGGGGCATGACGAGTGTTCAGCCCAGGTATTTGTGTCCCCAAGGAGCCCTTCACAAAAGCTGTTGCAGACAGGAGGCAGAAGTTCCATCTGCAGGGACAAATCAGCCTATTTCCCTCCTGCTCGCCCTCTTAGTCGGGCCCAGCAAGGCGAAGGCCGACACCAGCTCCGTTTCTGACTGTGGGTTTCTTCTGCAGGAGGTCATCACGCAGGACTACACGCGCCATCACCCGCAGCAGCTCAACTCCCACATCCAGGCCCCGGTGTACTCGTTCCCCGGGGCGGCGTGCCCGGTGCTGGACCTGCGCCGCACCCCCAGCGAGGCCTACCTGCAGCAGCAGGAGCACGCGGCGGCCTCGCGCATCTCCCCGCACAACGAGGGGGGCAAGAGGTGAGCCCGGGGGCACCCTGGCCTGGCACAGCTGGGCTTGTGCCAGTCTGAGCTCAAGGGGCACCCTGGGCTGGCACAGCTGGGTTTGTGCCAGTCTGAGATCAGGGGGCACCTGGGCTGGCACAGCTGGGTTTGTGCCAGTCTGAGCTCAGGGGGCACCCTGGGCTGGCACAGCTGGGTTTGTGCCAGTCTGAGCTCAGGGGGCACCCTGGGCTGGCACAGCTGGATTTGTGCCAGTCTGAGCTCAGATGGACCCAGGTGGCTTAGGGCAAGTCAGGTGGGTGCCCTTGGCTACCTGGCACCACGGTGAGGGGTTGCACGGGGCAGATTGGAGTTTGGCATTGCTCTCCCAGGCAGGGGATTCTCTGCTTACACAGCTCCAGCTGCTTTCTCATCTGGGCATCTTTCCCTGGGGTGGTGCCTCTTGCCATCCCTGTTGTCCTAGAGATGCTCTTTAGACCCCCTTAGAGTCCATGCATAATTCCCTTCCCAATCTGGCCAGTGTCACAGGATAGTTTAGGTGGGAAGGGATCTCTCAGCCACCAGTGACCTCTTGAGCAGGTTGCCCTGTGTTGTGGCTGGTTGGGTTCAGAGTATCTCCACTGTTGGAGACAGCACCTCTCTGGCAAACCTGTTCCCAGCATTTCAGCACTCTTACAGGAAAAAAGGGTTTCCTTGTGTTGGGATGGAACATCATGTGTTTTGTTTGTGCCTGTTGCCTCTTGTCCTGTCACTGTTCTCAGTCCCTGACCACAGATGATTTCAAAAACCTGAAGCAACATGTTTTCCATTGGTTCAAAGTTAATCTTATCTTCATCTTTCACAGTGAATCAGAAGTTTATTAGACACAGGTTCCCTGACAACTGCAGTTGTTCAGTTCAGGCACCACCTGTATTTGTTTTAAAGTCACTTTCAAATCCCCTTGCTGCTACAAGGCAGGTCTGATTGCTCTTGTATGGAATTAAAAAACGGGTCTGTGTTTCCACCCAGATGTATCCAGGAATGCATGGTGCCTTGTCAGTAAATGGGATTATTCTTCCCAGGTCTGCCTGGTCCTAGAGTTGGCTTTATAACATGAAGGAAAAGAGCCCAGCCCTGACCACCCAGTGGTGAAAAAACTGGGGAAAAAAGAGAAACCACAGAGAGAACAAAGACGTAAATTCCCAGAACTTGCTGTGAGGAATTCCTCACAGACCCGGGCCTGGCTGTCTCGCAGGCTCTGGGCACAGGCAGGCTTCAAGGGGCCAGTAGGGATCCTCTCCAAGCTGCCCCAGCTCCAGGCCCCCTCCTGCAGCCACCCAGCTCCTGTGTGGCCCTGACAAGGAGGATGGGAGGTGGCGGGTTCTGCCTCTGCTGTGTTCACAAATACAGAGAATCAAAAGCAGTGTCTCCAAGAAGGTTAATGTCACAGCCCTCCACAGGGATCCATGCGTCCCTGCCACCAGCAGGTCCCTCCTGGGCTGCTGTGTTTGGGGTGGCTCAGCCCAGCTCTCTCTGCCCGTGCTGAAAAGCACCAGGGATCCTCCTCCCCCTCCCAAGCCCGAGCTGCTGCCCAGGGCCGGGGGCTGTCCCAGTGAGCCGGTGGCATCTCCCCTCGCTGCGCAGGTCCCCGGAGCAGGGCAAGGCGGCGGCGGCGGGGCCGGACAGCTGCATCGAGCCGGTGTCTCCACCAGACGGCGTGGGAGAAGCGGAGCACGCCAAGAGCGCCCCGTACCCCGTCCTGTTCCGCGAGGGAGAGCCCATGGACCAGAGGTGTGTGTGTGTGTGTGATGGGGAGCAGGCGCTGGGGGCAGCTGAGGATGTCCCCACACATGGCTGCTTTCCTTGCTGCCCAAAGCTGTCCCATCCCAGAGAGCTGTATTTGTCACAGTTGTTCTATACCACAGGGTGCATTTATCTTTGGGGTGGGGAGAGAGGTAGGAGAGTATCCCAGGAGCTCCCAGCCTGATCCTGAGCAGTTACACTGAGGGAAGGACCTTGTGCAGTGCACCTTGCAGAGGTTTCCAATGGTCTCTCGCTCTGCAGGATGGGGTCCAAGTCCCCAGGAAACAACACTCAGCGTCCGGCTTTCTTCAGCAAGCTGACCGAAAGCAACTCTGCCATGGTGAAGTCCAAGAAGCAGGAGATCATCAAGAAGCTCAGCACGACCAACAAAAACGAGACGGAGTACAGTAAGAACCTGTGGGGAAGCGAATGCAGGGCACCAGGGGAGGAAAAGCCTCGAGGAGATTTGGGAATGGATGCTGCTTGCTAAAAAGGGCTGGGAGCTCCACTGAAGAGTCAGACTCGATGGTCCTTGTGGGTCCCTGCCAACTCAGAATATTCTGTGACTCTGTGAAGTGCAAGGTCCAAATGTTTCCTAGAATGCTCTGTACTGGAGCCAGCAGTGACTGTGTGTATCTGGGGAGGCAGTGGGAGACTTCCCAGCCCAGTCTGTGTGCTCTGAGGCTGTCAATCCCACCCGAACCAGATAACCTCAGTAGGATGGAAATAATGAGCTGAGCATGGAGGACACTTAAGAGCAATTGATATTTTAATGACTGGCCAGCCAAGCTGAATCCTTCCTCCTTGAGATGCATCTCCCCCCAGCCTTACTTTAAGCCCTACATCAATATTGGTGCAGCTCTGTAAAACCAACCAGGCTGGCTCAGATTAGAAATTCAGCCCGTTCATTCATTAACCACTAATAGAGTAGATAGGATCATAATTCAATTTAGCCCAGCATTATACAGTCAATACTAATTCAATTTGAATCCATCTTACAACAGCTGCATCGGATAAGAGGGACCGAGCTGTCTCGTCTCCTGGTTGATGTTACCATGACCCAACAGTATTGTTATGCCCCTTTGGGGACATGTGGCTGAGCCCCCTAACCTTCCACACTTTGCCTTATCGAGAAAAAATATATAGAAATTGGATACGCCTCTTATTTGATGAGAATTTCTGTTATTCTAAGGAAAGCAATATCCAAGTCAAACAGCTCGGCTAAGAGGGAAAATATTGATTTAACATTTCTTCTCCTCGTCCTTGCCCTCTCCACTGCCCAGACCTGCTCCATGGATGGGGGGCATTGAGCCTTTGGAAATCCCACAGGCAGGGGAGGGGGTTTGGCTTGATGGAGCTTGTAATAATCCCAAGGGCAGGAGGGAGGAAGGGAGGGAGGCCGGCACAGAGCACAAAGACATTGCCCCAGCTTTCAGGGCTCTGCTTTTTTGCCCTTTCCCACCTGGTGAAGGTGCCCACTATGGGTCTCCCAAAGGCACTGGGAGTTATTCCTGGTCCCAGCCAGCTCCCACAGTCCCACCCCTGTGCTGGGGGGAGCTGGGCTGCTGTCAAGAGTGCTGTGACAGAGATGGGAGTCTTGTCATGGCTGCCACGGCAGGTCCTCCCAGCCACTAACCTGCACGTGCTGCTCTCCATACTGAAGAGCTTCTTTGTTTTTCTCCAGATGTGGGGCAGCCTGGGACAGAGATTTTCAACATGCCAGCGATTACCGGAGCAGGTAACTCCCCACATACCTGTACCTCGTTTCCCACAGGGCTTACAGCTATGGAGAGCAGGAGGCTCAGTAGATTTAAGCATCTCCTTTGTTCTGTTTTCCCTTAAGACCAAGTGTAACAGTTGCTGGGAGGCAGAGCCTCAGGACACACCATAACTCCCTGCTGTTGGGTTGGAGAAAGGGCAGTGTAATTCCTTGGAAAGCCTGGCAGAGTTTGAGGAGAGGTTAATGGTCAAGCAAGGGTTGGCCATCTGATGCCATCAGAGGGTTAAACCATCTTAGCAAGGTGGACCTCACACCTGCAGGGAGCACCCTGCTCTTGGTGGGACCTCGTGGTCATGTGTGGGTGGGTGGGAGGGCAGTGCAAAGGGGAATGTGAGGGTGGGCAGTGGGATCTCTGTCACTGTGGGCTGGGCAGGATGCAGGAGCCAGTTGCAAAAGCAAACTGGGGCAAGAGCAGCACCCTGTGCTGGGCCAACTGGTGATGTTAAGGACTTAAAGGGAGATGAGGGGTGCTGGGGCAGGAGGAGGTGTTTCCTGGGAGCTGGAGGAGTGCTCAGGCCCACAACCAGCCCGAGAGGGAATGACAGCAGGAAGCTGTCACACTCTTGCCACCTGCAACACGTCCAGGTGGGCTCACCAATGGAGTGAATCCTCATACTAATTGCTACTTAATTCATTAAGAATTAATACTCTCCTACAGCAGGAATGCCTTCAGGTTGTTAGTTTTAAGTAGGAGAACAGCAGGTTTCCCACAGCCAAGGGCAGGAGGTGCTGCAGGCAGGGGTTTGGTGCCTTGGGAGGGCCAGTGGTATAGCACTGCTTGCCAGTGGAAATGAGTTTGGGAGAAGAAGTGGGCTGGCATCAGCTGCTGGAGTGAGCAGGTGCACCCAAGTAGGACCTGAGGGGCCCTGGCAGACAAGATTTGAGGGTCAGTTTTTGCTAGAGGGGACCAGCAAAGACCCTGCCTGTTTTTACAGCAAGATGGATGTGCAGACCAGGTTTACGGGAACCTGGGATCTGTCCCTTTCCAAGCAGAGGGGCAGGGATCCCAGAAGGAACACCCCAGGATGGGGTCAGCTGGGGGGCCTGGCAGTTTCGTGTCTGTATTTTGCCCTTGCTTGTTCCCTGTAACTGCCACCTGGGAATGACGGTGGCGTGGCTGAGCCTCTGGTCCCTGTGCGGTGCTGCTCCATAACTGCATGGCTTGAGACTCACAACCACACTCGCCTCTGCATCCTGTCCTGCAGCCCGGGGGCACTGGTCCCCGAGGGAGCCCGGCCTGGGGAGGAAGGGGGGCGAGGGCAGGGGGCAGGGGGCTTGCAGGGAGCGCGAGGAGGGACAGCAGGACGCTCCCCTCTCCCCATGTGGCCCGACCCACGCAGGCAGCTCTGGGGGCTGCCTGCATCCTGTCACCCCACTTCCTCGTCAAGTGTTTTTGTGGGGTACTTCTTCTTCCTTCCCTGACTTCCTTTATGGGAAACAGCCCCGGCCTCCAAATTCCTGGCACGCTGACTTTTGCCATGTGTGCATATGGAGCCCACATCCAAATGCCTTTCCTCCTGCCCCCATGCTGAGCCTGGCTGGGTTGAGAGCACAGCCCTTGCTCCTTGGAGATGCTCCCTGGGGCTCAGTGACAAACCCTTGTCCCCAGCCCCTTCCCAAAACCCAGATCCCAGAGTGAGTCCCATCCGTCCCACCCCCGCCGCGCCCCGGGGCGGGATGGAGCTGGGGGGGAGGAGGAGGAGGAGGAGGAGGAGGAGGAGGAGGAAGGGGGAANGATGACAAAGTTTGTTGCTTTGCGAGAATGTGCTGACTGTTTGTTTCTTCCCTTCTCCCTTGTCTCCTTTCTCCCCCTTTCCCCGTCCCCCCCATCTTTCTTCTCATTTGGCTCCCCCCCATCTCCCGTCCCCTCTCTCCTCCCTCTCCCGTATCTCCCAGGGCTAATCAGTTGTAGGAGCCAGTCGGTCCAAGAGAATTCCAGTACCAACATGGGGTTGGAGGCAATAATTAGGAAAGCCCTAATGGGTAAATATGACGAGCAGTGGGAAGAGCGCTCACCTCTCAGTGCCAATGCTTTTAACTCTCTGAATGCCAGTGCAAGCCTGCCCGCTGCTATGCCCATAACTCCTGCTGATGGACGAAACGAGGACGTGCGCTCCTTGCCAGGTCTGCAGCCCTCTCCACCTTCACTCTCTCTGTGTTATTAATTCTCAGCCTTTTTATCCCCCCATTTACAGGGAGGTTTATTCCTCCCCTCCCCGTTTTTGTTCATTTTGGTTTTCTTTTCTCCCTTCCCTGCCCCAGCTTTGAGCTTTGTGGATCTGCTGATTAATCCTGTTTGATGTTAATTTAATAGTCTCCAAAGGTGCTGTTGCTTTCTCTAAACCACTGACTTGCTCCTTTCCCTATTTGTTGGTTTTTAATATCTCCTTTTCCTATATTTTTTTACACAATTGAGAAGTATATGGAGGTGGAAACTCCCACCCACCCAAAAAAATCAAAGGCAAAAACTTAAATAGCCAGCCCCAACTGTCTGTAAACCCCCAGTGGGATCGCTGCTGCCAAAATAGGGGAAGGTGCTGAGAAGAGCTGGTGTGGAGGATGCAGGGCAGGGTGGTATTTCCTTCCCCACTCCAGTCTCTGGGGGCAGAGTCCAGCCTGGGATAGGGGGATGGGATCTGGGAGCACCTGGGGCAAGAGGGAGATTGTAAGGGAGCTGAAAGTGATGCCTGGGGATGATAAGAGAGGAGAGCTGGGGCTGAGCTGCCCCGTGGGCCCTGGTGGGGCTTGCAGAGCCCCATGGTGGGGTCTGCTCAGCTTTGCGGAGACTTGAGCAGCGATCAGAGGGTGGTTGCACAAATCCCCAGTTAAGAAAGGGAGGGAGAAGAGGGACCAGGGATGGATGGGGGAAGCATTTGTCCCCCACACACAAGGGCAGAGTGCCCTGCAGAGCATGACACCACTGCCAGGGATCACCCTCGGGAATCCAGGCACAGAGCCCCTGGCTCAGGAGTAGATCCTGGGTGCACACGTGCACCTTCCTGCAGGTCAGCTCCCACCTCTCAGGGTCAGCTAACACCAGGCACTCTAAAGCTTTTTGCAGAAAAGCTTTTCTGCCTCCTGCATGAAACCAGCAGCTTCTTCCAGCTGTGTCTCCCCATGCCTGGTGGAGGCTGCCTGCTGCTGGGCAGCCAGAGTGGGATGCAGAGCCCATCCATCCCTCCCCCTTGGGGAGTTCCCCCTGGTTTGTCTGGGCTCCCCTGCCCTACAGAGGCCCTTCTGGCTTCAAACCTTTTAAAAACTGGATAAACATCCCCAGGGATTCTGCTGTAAGGAGGGATGAAAGACCATCCTGACCCTGTAGAGCATGAGAATGGGGAATGTGCTCAGGCTGTGCTCCTGCGGACTCGCCGCCTGTGCATGTGGGGCTGCACACCGAGCTCCGTTCCTGAGCCACGTTTGTGGCTGAGCCACGAGCCAGCTCCTGAGCAGATCCTGCAGGGAAATGACCAAAGCCACATGGCCTCTCCTGCCCCGGGTCCCTCCACGGGACAGCTGGGGGCATCAACCCGCAAAGCGGAGCAGCCCAGGATGGGGCAGAACCCTCCTGCAGCCGCTGCGTGCCGCCCGCCCCATCGCCATTCCCCGCCGTGCTGCCGTCGGCCCGGGGTGAGCTTTTCTCCCTCCTGCCACGAGCCGTTTTTGCAAAGCTCCTAAAAGGGAAGCTCTGGGAACCCACACCCCCTCCCCGACCCCCCGAGTGCTGCCACAAGGAGCCGGGTGACAGCGGGTGCCTCTCTTTGCAGGAGGAGGGGGGAAGCCAAAGATCGCTGCCAGACCCAACAGCCGCAAGGCCAAGTCCCCGGCGCCGGGCCTGTCCTCGGGCGAGCGGCCGCCCTCCGTGTCCTCGGTGCACTCGGAGGGCGACTGCAACCGCAGGACCCCGCTCACCAACCGCGTCTGGGAGGACCGGCCCTCGTCCGCAGGTAGGGCTCGAGGGGACGGGTCCCCGGAGCGGCCGTGCCAGCCTCGCAGGGTGTGGGGGAACGGGGGAACAGCCGCCCCCGGGGCTGACTCTCTGCTTCCTCCTCTCGCCCAGGTTCGACGCCGTTCCCCTACAACCCGCTGACCATGCGGCTCCCCAGCGGGGTGGTGACGGCAGCGCCCACCGCCCCGCTGCCGCAGGGCACCCCCGGCAGCCAGCACCACGCCTGGGACGAGGAGCCCAAGCCCCTGCTCTGCTCCCAGTACGAAACCCTTTCGGACAGTGAATGAGAGGAGCCAGGGGCAGGGAGACGGCGACCAAACCCGGGGCACGGGGAGCGAGCGGGACACCCGGGGCGAGCGCCCACACCCCGGCCCCGCCGGCTCTCACGAGCGAAGATGCAGGAGCAGAGCTATTTCATTTTTCCCTTTTCCTTTTTTTTT
>VXBQ01015439.1:325823-351222 GCA_013400175.1 Phainopepla nitens
GGTTTTCCTGCTAAAGGGGATGGGTTTGTTCACTGTTACTGCGCTCGGCGTGCCCACCAGCGAGCGGTGGGGGACAGTGGGCGACCGCTGCCGTGCTGGTTAAATAATAAAAAAGCAAACAAACCAAGCCAACCCCAAAACTTATTTGGCAGCAGAAAGCAGCTCCTGTGGGTGCGTGTGAGCCTGGGCTGGATGAGCTGCTCACGGGGCAGCTGCAGGTGAGGGGGTGGGGGGTCCCTGTGCTGGCATTGATGGGGTGTCCAAGGTAAAGTGGGCTGAGGGGACCAAGGGGTGGGGCAGCAGGTGTTTTCACCCAGGGCTGTAGGAAATTTTGGAGGAGGCTAATGAGCTATTGCCTAATTAAGAAATGAAACCTAATTAAGAAGCCCTGGGATCTATTTGTGGGTCTAAATTGCTTTACCTCCAACACCTGTCCCATGAGGGCTGATTAACTTCAGCTGGGAGTCCTCCACAGGGATGCCATAGGCTGGGGAGCACTTCCCACTGCTGGAGGGTGTGACTGAGGTGGGGAATGATGAGTGGGGGTCACTGAGCTGAGGAGGATGGCTGTGCATGAGGACTACATGGAATTTAGTCTGTTGGGTGGCTGTTAGGTGGTTTGAGGGCCGTCTGCTGCCTTTCCTGGGGCTCAGAAATGGATTTTACACAAATGATGTTTTCCTGAGCACAGCAACAAGCATTTCAGCTGGGGTGTATCCCTGCACTGCCTGACTGGTTTGTCTGCCCAAGGGATCTCTAAAAGATTTCTTTCTCTGTGCTGCTGAGATTCACCCTGGATCATCTGGATTGCTGAGACACCCTCTGAAATCCTTCCAAGGAAGTATTCACACTTGACCAAATCTGCCTCCTCCTGTCTCCATGTGCTCCATACTGCTGGCTCTTAAAAATCAGCCTAAAGATCTCTTGAGACCAGTGATTTTGTTGAAAAACCTTCATGGAAAGGCTTTTGCCACTCTGAAGGCAATTAGAGTAAGTTAATAACCAGTACAAACAGGAGCCGGGCTGTTCAACCTCTCAGATCAGGGTTTAAATGCTGACAAGGGCTGACAGCCATCTCCCTGGTCAATAATTCACACTGATGCTGAAGAAACAGAAGGTGGGAAAACTCTAAATTCTGGGCCAACACTTAGAATTTAATGATGGAAAACTTTAGGTCTACTTGCAAAGCTCTTAGATAAAGAGATGAAAATGAAATGGGACAAAAGCAGATGGCTTTGAAAACCAGCAATAAAAAGATGTCAGCAATCCACACTCACTTGTATTTTGAGTAGTAGACAGGAGTTTTTGAGGGAAAGGGAAGTTAAAAGATGCTCCTGATACCTTTGCCCTGGACAGACTGAGAAGGTGCAGGAGCATTGTGACCTTCTGGTGATGAACTGGTGTTTAGTCAGGATTAGAGAAATATTTTCTTTTGGAAAGAATTAAAACAAGAAGATTATTTTTGTTTGTTTTTTTGTTTGGTTGGTGTTTTTTTTTTTAGCTAGGCCAGGTTGAGTGATGAGAACAGGAAGAAAAGGGCACGAGGAGGAGGCTGTCCTTGTGCACCCCAGGACACTGCACTGGGCACCACTGTCCCAAGGCTGCAGGTGCCCTGCAGGGGAGGGGGATGTAGCTGGGGTACCCAGTGATGAGCAGGACAAGATTTTTTTTTTTAAAGGGTACAAATCACACCAAAATACCAGGCCTCTCTGCTGGCAGCACCCAGCCCTGTGTCCTCCCACGATGGTGGCCCACAGCCCTCACACACTGGCCCCAGCAGAGCAGGGGCTCCCCGGCTGAGCCTTTGGCCAGAGGCTGTTCCTGGGCTCTGTAGAGCAGGAAGCATTTTATACTCTCCTGACAATTGCAATCCAAATAGCCATTCATCAGTTCTTGTGATTTGCCGTGAAATTATATATGCTCTGTGATAATGATGCAGAGGGCTAAAGAGCCGATCTTGGCAGGAGATGAGACGGGGTAGGCTGGCAAGTAACTTGGAAGGAAAATAGGGCAGCTTTTGGTGGGATGCCTGGCTCTTATCAGCACTGGGACCCTGAAGGGTGTTGGGAAGAGGTGTCCAGGCTGGCTGAGCTCTGCCTGCCTTCTGTGCCATCTGGGGAGAACTGGGTTCATAAGAGACTTGGGAATGAGTGTTACTGCGTGCATGTGTGAGTAACAGCTGAATTAATTGTCAGGTTTATTTATCCTCTCATTTGTTGGCCTCCTGCAATTACCAAAAAGGATTTGTCAGGACTCCAGGCAGTGGAGTGGTAATAAATCACTGGCCACCGACAGGAGGTTGGAGCAGTTGTACCTGGAGTGATCCGAGATTGGTGCTGGTGTTACTGAATGACAAGTGCTCAGAGGGGCTGGGGGCCTACAGCACAAGCAAACAAACCAACAAAGCTACCAGCCAGCTTTGCAGAAATACTGAAATGAAATCCACGGATGCACATTTCTCCAGCTGTGGAGAAATCCCCTAATGGGGATGCAGGGGGGCCTGGGGAGGTGAAGCCACCAGCACAGGGGACATTGTCACACCCTGCTGGGCTGCAGGTCCCTTCCCCTGCTGGCACCTGGGTGACCAAAGCCACCCCTGTGAAATTCACAGCATCTGCCTGCGTGCCCTGAAGTGGAAATCTGCTGAAACAGAGTTGAAAGGTGAAATCCTTGTGCTGCAAACACAGCACTTCTGGATCCTGCTTTCCAGCATGGGAGGGTTTCCAGATCCCAGCGAGGAGGGACCGTGTTCATCTCAGCTGCAGACACAGCTGACAGGTGAGGCTTTCCTCTTGCTGGCCCTGTAAAAGGAGACCAGGCAGAAAGGGCTGCCCGTGGTGCTCAGGAGGCCAGCCCAGAGGTCACTTTCATACCAGCATCGTGGGGAGCGCATTGGTCACACATGGCTCCGAGCCCCTGGGATTGAAGAGCCTGCTGTGCTTCTCTTCTTTGGAAATAATCCCACTGTCCCTCTGTAAATTCATGGAACCTGACGAAGCACAGGGTGTTGCAGGGGTGGTAAGCTCCATCTGGAGAGCTGTCTGCTTTGAAGTCGGATGCTGTTTTAAACTCTGCAGGGTACTTTTGCTTAGGAAAAGCAGCAGTGGTCAGGAAAGACTGATCTTGGTCCAGAAATTTTTGCTGCTCCCCAACTTCTTTTCATATTTATTAGTCATTTGCAATCTCTTTGATGACTAAATGCATGTTCAGCTTGGAGAAAACTGTTGCAGTATTTGCTGAGGTAAGTCAGGGCAGAAGAGATGCTGACCACACTGGCCATGCCAACGATGGTGCATCTAGATTAGTCATTATTAATTGCCATGGCAGCCCCAGTGCTCCTGAGCAGATGCTGAGGAAACTCATGCAGCCAGCAAGAGCCCTGGGGAGGTTGTTGTGAGGTCTCCCCGAGGGGCAGTTTCTCCATAAGGCTGCAGGTCAGTATTTGTGGCAAACTTTGTGCCTGTGGGAGAGGGACAGAGCCAAGAGCTTCTGGGGTTCCTCTCCTGCCTCCAATGGCACAGGAGGAAGGGAAGAGCAAATAACTGAGCAGCACCATCCAGGAGGTTGCTGTCAAAGACAGTCCATCCTACTTCAGCATGTTCCTCAAACTGCTCTGTGCAGCTGGCAGCAGGTGTGGCCTGATGGGCCCCCCTTCAGCTCCAGTGAGACAGGGATTCTGAACAGGTTTGGACTCCACTGACTCGGGTGTTTGTTTGCAAAAGTCCAGATTTCAGCTGTGAAATCCTGATCCGGCTCTGCCCACGACCTAGGAGTATTTTCTGCTGCTGTTTCGTCCTGAGCCCTTTCCAGAAAGCAAAGCAGCTGCCAGAGGTCAGACACGAGGAACCTGGTTGGTGTGTGCCTGAAGATGGGTGCCAGGCCTGGATCTGCATTCCAGTTGGACCAAAGCAGAGCTTTCCCCATGGGGATGTTAATCCTGGGTCTCGGCTTAGAGCCATCTCCAGCTTTCATGTTTTTGGAACTGAAAAACAGCTCCATTCTGTTCAAGGGAAGAACAAGTCTTTATACCCCAGTGAGAAGTCACAACTGGCTCCTTAGCACTGAAACCTGTCTAACTCCACCCCATTGGACTCATTTTTAAGCTACCAATCTCCATGGGGTGCCAGAATATCCTGCTTCCCTTCAGGCCAACCAGAACCCCTGAGCTGGATCTGCCTCCTCCATCCACTGGTGAAGGAAAAACCAAATAGCAGAGGTTGGAAACCAAATAGCAGAGGTTGCTCTTGGGTCTCTTTGAGGGGGAGGGCAGCCTTTTTATTAGGTTCAGATGTTGCTTTCTGCCCCAGGCCATGCTGGGAAGTAAAGCAGAGTGTGTTAATGTTGGCTGGAAGAACCTCTGTAGAAACAAGCTGGAATGAAGCAGGTTTCTCCTGAGCCCATTTCCTGGGGGAACGGGGGAGATGGGCCAGCATGGAAGGCACAGGCATGGGCAAGGAGTCACCCCTTGCTGAGCTTCCCTTACTCCCTAAAATCTCCTAGCAGTGAGTGTGGCTTTAGCCACCCACCCACTTCTCCAGGGCTCTCGGGTACCTGCTGTCCCCTGGTCAGTAGCTGCTGTCCCCAAGCCAATGGCACCCACAGGGAGAGTTGGTCCCAGAGCTGAGCTGATGGGTTCCTTCTGGATCTGTTCCCTGTAGGGAGATGCGGAGGTGGAGGCCTCTGTGAAGGGCAAGGCTGTTCTCCAGATGTTATTTTTCACCATTAGGCAGTGTTTAAACACACTGTGATTTCCCTCCCCACTTCTTTGGGAGTGCACATAGAGGAGAGACCCTTGGAGGAGTGAAGCGAGAGGCAGGGGGAGGGCAAAGGAAACCTTCCCAGAGTGCTGAGCTGGGCTGCCCGTTAGCAGAGCCAGGCTCCAGAGGGTTCCTGCCGGCCCATGCCAAGCCTGGAGGCCTTGGGAACATGGGGCTCATTACCAGAGTGCCTCAGCCACAGCTGGGCTCACACACGGGGCTGGTGCTGCCAGAACAGGTCCCAGGGGACTCAGAAAGGGCCCTGTCTGCAGAGTTCAGGGCAGACCTGGAGGCAGAACAGAGCTCTGCTTAGCAAAGCACCCTGAGCCTCAAAGGCTGCTCCCCCATTCCCTGCTCCACCCCAGCTTCAGTCCACTTGGAAAACAGGCTCAGACTAGAGCTGGAAGGATGCTCAACTCCTCTCCCAGATACTGAGGAACCTGCGTGGCTCTGGGAGCTCTCTCCTCTGGGTCAGTGTGTATCTGAGGGTAAAGCTGGTGCTCAACCAGCCAAGGATGCTCCAAGAGATGCTGCCATCCCAAAATGCCTCATTAGCAGCTGGACTTGAAGTTAAGCTGCAGCTCTGCCCCTCCAAGGCCATCCTACTTGGCCACAACAAGCCCATAATATGATGTGCATCGTGGCCTCCTCGAGCCGTGCTCGTCAGCAGATAAAACAAATATCCTGGAAGTGCAGGCGCTAAAAAAAAAATCGCTGTCGGAAGCACAGCAAAGCCCATCTGTGAGTGGAAGAGGTCAAAGCAGAATACAAAGGCTTTTATTTCCTGGAGGCATTTGTCAGCAAGACAAATGTGGTTTTTTTAAAATTTGCTGCCATTTCCTAGCTGGCTGCCCACGCAAGCGCCAAATGGACTTTCACTCACATAAAGCAGAGTGTTGGCTTGTGTCCTTTGTAATCCCAGCTCAGGAATCAGGCAAGGAGCTGGCTGGATCCCTGTTTGTTATCAGTGAGTGGGGCATATTTAAAGGGTATGGGCAGATTTCAACACTACATCTATAACTAGTTTATTGCTGGTGTGTTCCTCTCTTGCCCTTATTATTTATGTTGAAAATGATAAATGAGGGATTGATGATTCTGGCTGCTTCATGAATAATCAGGTTATTTCTCTGCAAAGCCCCAGGGGAAGGTAATGTTTCTACAATCCTCCATCAAAGAGAAAGCAGTTTGCACGCGTGTGTGCGTCTGTTGTTCATTCCTCCACTGCTCTGTGTGGGTTTTGGTGTGGTTTTGGAACCTCCCTCTGCAAGTGTGCCTATGCCCAGGCACTCCCATGCTGCAGCCCAGCCCAAAATGTTTCCCAATCTATGCAGTCCCTTGGCACCATCAACAGCAGCAAGGCAGGGGTGTTTGGAGCAGTTTGGTCTCCAGAGAAGGAGGTGATGGGCATTTCAGTGTCCTGTGCTGGCAGGGTGCAGCCAGGAGGCCTGGGGACCTGCATGGAGAGCCCCAACCACAGCAGTCAACTTGGAAGGAGCCCATTTGTATTTCAAGGAGCTGCAAATAGTTGCTGGTCTCAGGATTTGCTTGTGAGACAGGAAGAACCTTGGGGAGATGATCTGAATGTTTATGTATATAGAAATGTCTAATCACCAGGCTCAGAACAGGCTCAGGAAGGGAATCTGGAGGTGGTTAGCTGGAGAGGAGGATATTTTTATGCTAGAAATGTGCTGTCCGCCTGTTTGTAGGGTAGGAAGGCTACAATGAGAATCAAAGGCTTGGCAGGATGAGCATTTTCATCCTCGTAGATGTGAACTCCCCATCTGTCATGGACTCCAAGGCGTGGAACTGTTTAGATCCAATATCATTATTAGAAGCAGAAAACAGAGCTCATAGAACTCCCTCCTTACACCCCAAAAAAGCAATTCCAGGACCCTTTATCCTACTCGAGAACAAGCCATTCCTGCATTAATTTCCCTGCTGTGGCTGGGCTTGCTGCCAGGAGGAGACAGCTTTGGCAGAAGATGCACAGCCCTGGGGCAGGTCCTTGCTCCTCTCCAATGTCACCAGAGCAGGGGATTTAGAAACAGAGCTGGGGATGGGCAGAGTGGTGGCCAAGCCACATTCCTGTCAGGCTGTGGAGTATTTTCAGGGGCTGCATCTGCAGTGGGAATTGCTCCCATAAGCAATGGGATGTAAACCAGTACTGGATCCACATCCCATGGCTGGGCAGACACTTCTGGGGGCAGCTGGCAGTGCCAGTGTTGGAAGTCACCCTCCTGCCACCATGCCAAGCATCCAGAGGCTCCATGCAGCCACCCTGGGGGCTCAGCTGCTGAAGCCAAGGTGCCCTCCCAGGCACTGAAGCTGCAACACAGGACATGAGGAGGTTGCAGAGCTGCATCTAAAGCATCCCAGGTGGATTCAGTCACCCTGGAACAGTTTCTGGGGGAGATAGTTGTGAAGCCACTGGGTCAGCTCAGGGGACAGAGATGTATCCGCTGTGACAGTCTCCCATTCCAGTCTGCCCACAGAGATGGATTAAGTGACAGTTCAGTGTCCTGTGCCGGAGGTGGCCATCACTCCAGGCATGCTTCTGGTGATTCCTTCTCGTTGCAAGAGACTCCTGACATTTTTGAGGACAATATAACCTCCAGCTGCTTGGCATTGCCTAGAACTTCCAAAGACACTTCTGCAGGTCCAGGCTGTGGCATTGCCATCTGCTGATGGAGACCAAATGACACAGCCTAAGGTCTTGCACATGGTGTTTGAACTGATGGTTTGGCAGCAGGGGGACATTTTTACTGCTCCAGGATCAGGTAAGGCTCTTTCTCTGGCAAATCTTTCCATTGTTTGTTAACTGTAAATAGCTGTGGAATGAAATCTGATGAAGGCATCTATTGTTTCCTTACAGCTCTGCTTTGTTGAGTGGAATAGGGATCCCAGCCACATGGAGTTTTATTATTATTTAATTTGTAGCTGCCCATAATCAGCAAATTCTTTTAGGTGAGGCTTTTGGCATTTTATATTCAGCATTCTTGCTGTCTGTAAAACCAGCCTAAACCTTTCCTTCTGTTCCTAAAGGCATCTAGTTTAAATTCAAAGTCCATCCATTATAACTTCAGCACCTTGTAATCCCTCAGAGATATGTGCAATTACTCTCTGAAATATCCCAGGAGCAAAACTAATACCAAGCATCATCTGCTTAAATTTACAACATCCAACTAGCACAGTAAAAGCCACTAGCTTAGGGGTTAGCTCATCTGAGCACACTTGCCAAAACACATATCCTGCATCTAACACTGCTTTTGCTGCTGAGGATTTAGCTGCCACCTCAGGAATCTTCATTGGACAGCCTTCACATTTTATGGTTTTATTTAAATAGCAGGAGTGGATGCACATGTCCTTCATCTGGCATCTGGGTGTCAGCCAGTGAGCTCACCCAGCCTGCACCACCCCGGCCTTCTCCACGCTGTTGTGTTTCCTCAGGTTCTCAGCCATGAGCTTGTCTCCCATCCTTCATCCTAGGAGCAGTTCAGCCATGATTTGTGTCAAAAAGCTTGGGATGAGGACACGGGCACCTACCCTGCAGCTGAAGCAAGCTTCTTGCATAACATGGCTTTGCTTCTCCTTTCCATTCCTTCGAGTTTTACTGCCGTTTTCATCCAAGCCTATTGACTTCATCCCTATAAATCCAAGGATTTTTCCATAAGGATTAGTGTCAGACTCTCCCTGCAGACATCTTGGGTCTTGGAAGACAAAGGAGTGCTCTGCTAATGGCTGGCTGGTGAGCCTGAGGCATTTCCAGCAATGGCTTTAAAATGCACTTCATGGCCAGGCAGGGTTTTACCCCAGTGCAGCTCATCCAGCACCGTGATTTGGGAAGCCAGGATGCAGGAGGGATCCCAACAGTGCCCTGGAATGTGGGTAGCTGGATATGAAATAAGCATTGTGTGGCTTCTTCCTGCCCTTGAAGGCCATGGAAAAGCTGGGAGAGGAATTGTCTAGATCCAACACCAAGGCTTCATAGCCAGATGGAACAAGATGAAGCTGAAGAGGGAAATTTTAGAGCGAAGAAATGGTCAAACTGACAACCAGGGAAATGCTGAAAGGTAAAACTGCCTCTGAGGGTTCCTCCTCAACTTTTCAGCTTTCCCTGGGCACACAGAGCAGGGTTTGCACATCACAGCACTGACTGACTGTGCCACAGCCACCCACCCACGGGAGCTGGGCTGAAATCCACAGAAAGGGATGGACACACCAGAAACTTTCCCTCTGAATGGAAAAAGGGCAATAGGCACCAAGAAAAGGGAAATGAAAGAGGAAGAAACTCTGCATACATCAGCATGAGGGTTTGAGCATTTTATTACGATATATAAATTTTGTCTTCTTAAATTACTCTCTATGAGTTGAACAGAAAGGGATTATGGTGGAGGAAGGAATATACAAAAATAAAAGGATATTGTGAGCTACTGCATCACCACATATACAACAGTAAAGTACTTTACAAGCACTTAGAGAATCAGACTTACAAAAATAAAAATATGGCACATCCTTATGCATTTCCACCACTTTTAAGTTCTCTTCTTCCTTCTCTAACCTTCAGACACCTTTCAATCCCATCCTTAGGTCACAATTCACATGACAGGATACTTTGCTCATTTTGATGGCCATTACAGTATCTGAAAAATAATCAGTGCCTCCCAAGACTTATAAAATCCAATGGTTACAGAGCTTTAGGGGAGATGTTCAGAACAAATCAATTTGTGAGTGATCAGGTGATCCTCAGGGAGCAGACTTTATCTGGCAATAAAAATCTGAATATCCCACAAGAAGCTCCATCATCCCCTATAAAGCATTCCCCCATCTCCACAGAGGCACAGCTCTGTGCCTGTTTGATTGATACACACAGAAAGCACCTCGTGAGCCTGGGGAATGCTGATGCTCACAGACTTCAGCAGCACTGAATGACTGTGACAGAGGATGGATCTGATTTTATTTCAGCTCTAAAAAAGCTGAACAAAATCAGCTTTTTTAAAATTTTTTTCCTACAGGGAAAGAGGCAGGTTAAAACCACAATGGCTAAATATCCTAGCTCACAGTGTTCACACACAGAACCATTCACCTCTATGTCAGACTCACACAGTCTTTAGTCTTCAGTTTGTTCTACAAAGTCTTTTTTGCTCATTAGCCTTCTGGTGACCTTCCCCATTTTTTTTAAAGACACACTCAACATAAATAGTAAATAGCATTCACTTCTCTGACCAGCAGCTCACTCAAACACTGCTATCAACACCCAAACACCATTTCATCAGTCCCAGAAAGTGTGCACCCAGGGTGCAAATCTGTCTGTATTTCACATTGAGGAAAGTAGAGCTGGCTTAGGAAAAAAAAAAAAAAGAAAAGGCAAGAAAATAAAGACAAGCAGTAAAGTTGTTCTCTGCAGTTTGTGCAACGTATTCCACAGCTTCTGAAAGTTCAGTATTTGGTTAGGGTTTCATCTTTTTGGCCCCAAAGGCAGTGACAGCAATGCAGGCAGACCAGACATGAGCATGCTCTGTTGCATTTCAGGGCAAAAGAATCATAGGGATGAAGGGAAGAGAAATAGGGACTTTCCATATTGAAAAAAACCCATCTTCCCCCTTCAAGAAAAATAAAAGCAGTGTCTGACTTTACCCATCAGGCTTGCAGAGCTGTGGGCAACAGGGACATGAGGATCCTGGGGAGAAATAGTGTAGCCACAGTCCCAGCTGTTCCAAGGAAACTCACCTTTCCATGGTCTAAATTTATCACTTGTATCTTTGAGAAAATATACGGGAGCAAAGACCTGTTGGCTGAGATTAACAACACTCCACTTAAAAGAAAAGCACCTCCCCAGTGGAACTAATTGTTCCTTTTAGATGTACAAACACACCACAGGTATGGCACAAGGCACTTCTTGGATGCCAAGAGTGATTCTTCATTGGCAACACAAAAACACAATTCAGTTTCTGGTGTTTAAGCAAAACCAAAAAGTCATCGCTTTTCCCAGTCATGAGTAAGATGAACTTTGGCTTTTCTACCACTGCCTAACCCAGCCACAGGGATGGGAGCAGCAGGGACAGAGAGTGGGCAGGCAGGTTGGGATGTGTGCCCAGGCAAGGGGGCAGACTTCCCAAGGGGGAAGACTTGACCCTCTGTGGTTTCCTTGACCTCAGTTAAAACAAAGTCCCTTTCCAAAGCCAGCTTTTGCTGAGAAGAAAAGCAGCTTGTGATGGGCCCATGGGAGATACCATATCAGAAGGGATTTTTCAAAAGTTTCTCCAGATCCCAGGCACTTGGCAATGTCCCAGTTTGGATATGGTCCAGGGTGATAGTCCCACCATAGCCACCATGGCTACACAGCTCAGAATGTGTTCAGCAGCCTAGAAACCCAAGCTGCTTTCTATCTTTTTTTTTTCCCTAAAATGGCAAGACCAGAAAAGCTGCTTAAACTCAAAGGAGCAGGAGCATGCTAGGTCACTTCTAGTTTATTTGCAGAGAAAACAAAGCATGAAGCTTCAAAGAGGCCTGGGCTGGGCGTGTGGGACCCTCCAGTGCCAAGGATGCAGCCCTGCACTGCACCCTCCCATGGGTCACATCCACCTGGGAGGCTTTGCCTCAGCAGCCCCTCTCCCTGTGTGGTGAAAAGTCCAGGTTGAGGTTCAGTCTCTCTGCTGGATTTGTATTTGCACACTAGGTTTTTTTGGCTTGCCTTGAATTCTCTTTTACTGTTGCAGCTGATATTTAGGAAAAAGAACTAACAGTGGGCAGAGTGGGCAGAAACCTGCAGCCAGTTATGATGAAAGGGATTTTTCTGCAGAAAACCTGTCCTGCTCAAAGACCAGCATGACCAAGAACAGCAGCTTTGTGCTCAAAGCAGGGGAACAATCCAGCTGTTAGAAGGAGCAAAGCCTGATGTGTGGTCAGAACAGGGAGAGTCTGGCATGCCCACAGCTCTGAAGTCAGCCTGTCTCCATCAGTCCACTCTGTCTGTCATCGTGCAGGGATCTCCTGGGTGTGAGTACTGGCCTTGCTTTTGGCCCTGGATTACCCTGCTGTCAGCCTGGAAAGCTGCCCCTTGGCACAGGGATGCAGGCACTGAGCCCTCCAGGAAGGCAGAGGGGTATCTCCCCTGCTCCCAAGCAGCACGTGGCCAACAGGACAGACCTCAAGATGAACTGGCAAGTAAGTGCATCACCACCCTCACTGCTCTGGGACCACGCTCATCCAAGCACCAACTCCCTGCTGCCTAAGCCAGCTCTCCTGTTTGCTGGAGCCCTGGGGAGAAGGGTTGCTTCAGGCATAATAATCCCTTTGGAGACAGATGCTGCTTTTCCAGGCTTTGATGCTGACAGACAGTGACAGCAGAATCTGACCAATAACAAATATAATCCTTGTTTGTGTTGCTGTAAAGAATTCAACAGTAGGTGGAAGCCTTGGAAATCCTTTGAGAGGTTTCTTCCTACCACGTCCTAACTCCCAGCAGAGAGGCAGAGTTCAGCACTGCCATAACACACATCTTTCAGCACTAATGATGCTTCAGCTGTCAGGACTGAAGTTTGTATTTAAAGACTTTATATTTACCTCTGGTGGAAAAACTGTGCTACATTTTAAACAAGAGAACTCTGTTTCATAAAGGTCACAGTTCTGGTCACATTTACCAACTCCTTTTTGAAACTGATGGAAAAAGTATCTTTATATGTCGCTAATTTTATTATTTTTTCAAGTTTGTCAGACTTTTTTTTTTTTAATCTCAGTGGGTTTGTGCGTCAACTGTTCTGGGCAATCAGCTATGTCTTGTTGACATTGTTAATAGGCTTTCTGACTTGGCTGCTCATCTGTGCTCTGAAATAACTCCATCAGACTCACAGCAAGTCAGGAGCAAAATGGAAAGTTTAGAAGAGAGAAAGCTGGAAATTAATTTCTGGAGCTGTGTGGTTATTTCTAAGTCTGAGCAGCATGCAAGAATTTTGGTAAGATTTTTGGAGATAATTCCGTGCTATTTTCAAAAGTTACATATTTGTGGGAATCCAGTCTCTTGCAGATTTTCAGCAAGAGACCAAAGTGAAGATGTACCAGGAGATGGGATTCATGAGTGGGGAATGTTTTACCTTAGGGTGGCTGCACTGCCTCCTGCTCACAGTTCCTTGGTCCTTTTGCAGAGACAGTTCAGCTGCTTGTGAAGTACCTGTTTTCAGTGCCACAGCCTGCCTGATCATGGAAAAGCTGGATGGATTTGGGCTCTTCAATCCCTCAAGCTCTACACTGAGAAAGTCTGGCTGCTCCTCTACAGGCAGAAAAGCTGCCCATGCCACAAGTATGGAAACTATTGAGAGGGTGAGTTAACCCTGCCCTGGCTTCAAAGAAGTCAGGGAGCGTCCTCCTGCTCAACACTTCTCCCTGCAATACAGCCACACCCTGAAACTCAGAAGGGCTGCAAGTGCATACAGATCCCTTAAATTAGGTGTTACAGGCAATGAACAGCATGGCACACTTGGTCTGACAGTACTTTTGATAAAAGGGCACTGGGCTCCTAAATCTCTCAGTCATTTCTAGAAACTAGCCCTTCAGCTGTTCATTTTCCTCCGTCTCCCTGCTTACTCCTGGCTGGGCTCACAGATGATGTGTCTGTGCATTAGAACAGGCCTTTCTCCTATCTCCTGGTTGTGCTGTGCCTTGCTATGGTATACAAACATCCAGCTGCTTGCAAGAGCTGGGGGACGTGTTTAAATCCTCTTTTTCTTGGGGTGACAGTCTCCACTCCTCTCAGGAAGTGGGGTGACTGTGGTGCTGCAGAAGGGCAGCTCTCACTCAGATGAGCTGCTGGAGCAAGCTGTGATGCACTGGTTCAAATAACCACGTCCTCTGCATTTCAGCTCTGAGAGAGATCTGGCCTGGTGTGTGCTGGGCTGACCAGACGCTGACTCTGCAGTTGGTTTTCCCTTTGCAAAGACCAAAATAGCTCTGAAGCTTACAGTGACTCTCACCTATGTGCTAGACAGAGCTCATAAGGCATCATTCTGCTATGGGTAACAGGGTCCTTTGTCATCTTGATTTCATCTAAACACAAGCCAAAAATAGATACGCTCGGGAGGGGGGGGAAAAAAAAAAACAACAAAAAACAAAACCCCAAAAATAAAATCCAGATCATGAATGTCAGGAACGTCGCAAAACACAAGCCAGCCTCTCACTGATCAAAACCATCCTGTGCCCTGCAAGCCTCCTCCCAGCCAGTTCAGCCTCGCCTGAGAGCTGTTCTCCAGCCATGATACTGAGTTGCCACCAAGCGAGGCGCAGCCAGCGGCGGGTCAGAGGCTCTCGCCGTACGTGACGCACGGGCCGGTTTCCTCACAGAGCTCCAGCTGCACGCTGGAAGCAAACCAGCGCTTGGCACAACCCAAGCTGTAGTTGAGGGTGGTCCGGTAAATGTTCTTGGCACGCTTCGGGAAAATGATGGTCGTGCTCTGAAACCTCACTGGCTTCTGGCGGGGCTCGAAGATCAGCTGGGACTTGTAGTTCCGCCAGGTGCAGTTGGGAGCAGCGATGATGGTCTCGCTGTAGGTGGTGACGGTGGGGATGGGGCCGTAGAAGATGTCGTCCCGATAGTGCTTCTCCGAGTCGTACTTCACCTCGGAATTGCACCTGCAGAGGACAGCAGGGTATCAGGAGCACAGCCCAGGCAGCAAAGGAGGCAAGACACGCAGGACTCTTCTCTAACCTTTTGAAGCTGGCAGCATTTACCACCTCCCACTGCACAGACTCTGGGGCAGAGACCAACTCTACAACCCAAAGCCAAGAGGACTCTGTCCTGCTGGGGAATGTTGTTGGAACCCCACCTTGCTGTGCATCCATCTCAGCATTTCTGCAATGTGGTCATACCAGGGCAGAAAACATTTTGTTGCACAGGCTCCAAGCAACACTCTTCTTCCCCTGGTTTTCTCCACGGGTCCCACTGGGGCCTCAGCTCGGCCCTGAGAGCTACACTGGAGCCAGACAAACACCCTGTAATGGACCTGTTGAGCTGTCCAGGCTGTTTGTCTTTTTTCTTTATATCACCTTGCCATCATTGCACAAAAATGCCCAAACCAGCTAAAATCTGAGTACTGGCAGATGAGGGGTGAGGTTGCTTGTTGGAGCCCACAAAAAATCCAAGCAATGCTGAAAGAGCAGGTAAAGCAAAGGGATATTGTGGGCTATGGATGCCCAACACCCAAGCCACTGGTCTCAAAGGAATTGGCCACCTGAACTGCCAACAGATGAAGAACCACAAAAGGCAGGGATGTCATGGCCCTGCCTTTTTTCTGCAGCCATCCAGAAAGGATGTGCAGACATCAGGCCAGAAAAAGGGCTTTTTCTGGAATCCCTAGCCATGGGGAACAGCAGGACTTCCACTGGTTTTCCCTGCTCCCCAAATGCTCCTCCAGCAATCGACAGCCAAGGAATGTGCAGCTCCACGTAAAAAAGATTAAAAGCTGGGTGTGTGCTTGTCATTACCTCCACCCAGAGGGGGGCTGACTGATTGTGCACCACGTGTAATCTGAGCTGCTGTAATGTATTTTGCACAGCTAGGGTGTAAGCAAGTCATTCAGCACACATAAAACAAGGCTCCGATGTAATCACCATAAAAACCTGCCCGCTGGCAGTTCCTCAGCCAGCAGAGATTTACTGGGGTACATTTCCAGAGAGACTTTTGCATAGGTTGAGGGGGCTTACAGTCCTCCCACCGTCCCTGCCCCAGGCTGTGTGTAAGTGCTCCATGCTGTTTGCAGGGTACTCCACACCAGCAGAAGAGCAAAAGAAGAGCAAAGACCAACATTTATCCATCGGCCACAGCACCAGCCCCACAGGAGGGCAGAACATCTCCATCACTGCCTTGAGGGACCATCTCCTCACACGGAGGAGCTCATTCAGTCTCTGTGGGCTGACTAATGTTGGTTTCTCTGTGGCAAGAGCGAACAAAAACAGGTGCCAATTAGAAGGGTGTTGCTTCTTCTGAAGATACAAGTCATCTGGGAACAGTGTGAAGACCATCAGATTACTTAGTGGAAGTCATCAAGCCCACAGATGGTAATGGTTTTCTCTCATAGCCTTGGATTTTAGCTGGCCTTGGAAGGAAAGCTGCCTTCTGTTAAAATCTCCCTCCAGTTCCTGCCTCCTCCCCTCTGCCTGTGCTGCTGTCAGTGATTTTAATTCAGGAATTACCCTCCCACCTGTCCTTCCCTTTCCATCAAAATAACCATGACTCCCATTTGTAAACACATTTTAATTTTTGGCAGAAGCACCAGAAAAAAAGACAGAAATCCCCATCTATCCACCCAATCCCATCTGTACCTGATTTCCTGCACGGGCTCAGGGTTGACCTCAATGCTTTCTCCAAAAAACACCGGGTACATTCGAGGCCTTATCTCTGGCATGGACGGGTTCAGGAGCAGATAAGGCATCTGCAGGGAAGGAGAGCACAGCAAGTGTTGGGATACAACAGATGGGACTGGCACAGTTCATAATGTGCTGTGGCTGGCAGCTGAGCAGCCTAACACAACACCTAACACAACACCTGGACTGTCCTCACCTACCAACACCTCCCTCAGCCCCAGCACACCTCCCAGGTACGTGACTATGCCCACATCTCTTGTCACTTCATGCTGCAGTTTGTTTGCTGAAATTTAACCTTGCCTTTCCTTCTTCCTTTCTTGTTTCTCTTAGGAATTGCAATTGTTTTTGAGTTTTCTTTAGCCCTGATATTGCCTTTACTGCTAGGAATTAACGAGGCTTAGAAACACTCAAAATGTGTCAGCATGGAGAAGTGCTCCATGTCTGACCTAACACAGCTATAGGGCCTGAGGCTGCTGACCTGGATGTAGGATGTAGGTCTACTGAAGTAAGACATGTATATGTATTTTCATAGCTATACATACAAGTTTGTACATGAAATCATGTATCCCTTGCAACAATCCAGCAGAGGAAGTGACAGACTTGCTGTTCCCAAAATCTCTGTGCCAAAAATGGCTCTTGTTCTCCAAAGGACATTCTTGTTAACCATAAAACTGAGGGTGGGGTGAGACACTGGGGCACCTTGTGGCCTCTGCAATGCAGGAAGCCAGCTGCAAGCCAGGACTTTATAATGAATGGAGCAGCTCCAATTTTTGACACCAAAAACTGCATTTTTAAGGCTAACTGCACTGTGAACTTACTTACTCTGACAAATTGTCACAGACCAGCCCAGGCCCCTCTGCCCACCACAGAAATGACTAATCCCACTTCTCAATACTGGAGTGCTCCTCAACACCAGTTCCCACATGTGGGGATCCTGTGTCTGGTGCCTGGACCAAACCCAGCAGCTAATTCAGCCTAATCCTGCCCTCCTGGAAAAAAGTCACTGCAGGTTTCAGTCTCTGCCACTACTTTTCTGCCAGCAGATATTTATGACGCAGAGGGACACAGGATCTCTTTAAAGGAGATGGCTGGCAGCCTCTGTGCAGGGTTTGTAGATGGCTAGCTGAGGTCTGCTTTCCTCTACTGGTTTGGGCCTTCTGCCTCAGGCTAAGGCAAAAAATGTCACTGCTCCATCTGAATTTGCTAAGCCCTTCAATTCCGTGTCCCAAAGCCACAAAGCTGTTTCTTCTTTTCATACTGAAATATCCCTGCACTCTACAACTGTGTGAAGTTGTACTATAAAGTAAAATGGCCAACTCCTCTGTTTGATTGAATATTTCTGTTCCATTGTCAAAACAGAACTGTATCTGCATAGTTATGGGGGGAAAAAAGAAAAAAAATATATATGTTCACCCTCCCTAGCAAACACTGGCCAAAAGGCAAAGTTCATTCCTGAATTGCTTTCACCACTCTTGACAGGGAGGGCAAGGGCAGCCTTTCTGGTCGTAAATAAAGCTCTTTGCTTCTGAAATGTGAATTGTTTACATCAGACAAGCCTCAGTTCACAAGGGTGCAGATGTCCAGCTTGTAACAGTCTGCACATGGCCAGAGCGCTTTCTAAAGACATTTTGTACATAAGAAGAGGTTCACTTGGGTGCAGGAGTCAAACACCATTCACACATGCTCCTGAGCTTTGTGCACAGCAGGCAGGCTTGCCCTTTGGGGGTTCACCTGCAGAGGGATGCAGATTGCTTGAACAGGTGAAGGAAGCAAGGCTGGGGATACGTGTCAAAGCCGTTTCAAAGAAGTGCTCTCAGGCAAACAAGCCTTCACACTTCTTGCTAACAAATGCTGACACTAAGTGTGCTCCAGACATCCCCAGGACGCAGGAGATGTTACCAAGTCTTTCCTGTGGCTTAGCAGGAACACTGCTGAGGCATCTGGCCCCCAGTGTGTGCCTGGGAAACGCCTTCCCAGCCCGCTGAGCACCGGGGGTGCTGCTGGGTCAGAGCGTGGGCACAGCGGCAATCGCCCTCTGTGGAAAGCACAAGTGCCACAGCAGGGAACAGGAAACAGGAACACGCTGCAGAAACACCACCAGAGCGCACGGCGTGCAGGACTGACATCAATCAGAGTCAAAGATCTGCCGCTGAACTTGGTGAGAGCAGGATTAAGTGTTCTCCAGGTTAGCTCTGGATGGGGCGGTGATGAGACTGGTTCCACTGGGGGTTACAGCTAACCTTGCTCTGGGCAGGGAAGGGTGGCAAAAGGCATTTCATATGCTGTAGATGAGCACCAACTTCAGACCTGCAGGCTTGGCTTAGTTTAGAAAGCTGGAACAACTGTGAACATTGGCAGGCAAAAGCCAGGATTTCTAGTGCTTGTCCGGACCATTACAGACTGAGACCTCTCTTCTAGGAGCTGCTGCAGGTCAGAAACACTGAAGTAACCTGGAAGTTTGCACAGGGAAGATGTAAATAACTTACAAAGCGTGGCCTAAAAATAGAGATCTCTGAGACCCTGCAGACTGCTCACCAAACAGCAACTGATTTGCTTGCACAGCGTGAAGGGGTCACTAAACAGCAACCACAGGTTTCACACAGCAGCCACTGAAAGGCACTTCAGGTGACATTTTGTTTTCCCTCCAGTGATGTTCTGAAATGTCGGCTCCTGCAAGTCACCTGGAGCTGGGAAGCAAGGAACAGGGGTATGAGCTTTCCAAAAGATTTGTCTTTGGGGCTGAAATGTTATATGCTTGGCACATGTCAAAAGCTGACTTTTTGGCAAGAGTTTGACACCGACTCCTTCCAATCTGCTTTAATGAAAAAAAAAACAAAACAAAATAAAAATTGTCTGCCTGTCAAAAAAAATACTGACTCAATTCTTTTTCCTTCTGCACGATAATGGTTGAAAGAAGAGGAGCACTGGACTGCTGAGCTCCCTTGAGAAAATCAGGATGCCTGTCTCGTTTCTAGGAATCACTTGGTGATCTCCAGACAAATAAGGTAGGTTTCTGTATTATCCTGCACTGTGGATAGACTGGCAGGGAGCAGAGCTTGCTGTACACTCCTGGGGGTCACTGATGGTGAAGAGGAGAAGCCCAGATCACTTTAGACCAGGCTGCCCACGAGTGATCCACAGTCAAGGTCTGTCTATCCAAAGGTTGCTGTGCTGGGATGCTGCAGTGGGGACCTGATTCATCTGTCCCCAGTATCTGGAGCTGTGCTGGTACTTACCAGATGCAGCTTTGCAAAAGACTCCACAACCCTGTCATTTTTAAGGACAGAAGGAGTCTGGTAGGCAAGGAAGGTTGAGAAAACAAAATAAAAGATACTTGAGATATCAAAAAAGTGACTCCCATGTTTACAACTGGATCCAAGGTGAATATTAGGCAGTAAATGTAGGACATAATTTGTGTCAACCAGCAAAGAGTTACAGTATTATTAAAAAGCTGAAGAGCTTTCTTGTTTGGCTGCATTTTTCCCTCTGCCTTAACTCTGATGCCTTTGAGGCATGTAACGGCCTGGGCAGCTAAACTCTGCTTTTTGCAAGTAGCAGATAGATAAACACAGATAAAATTGGTTGCTGAACGGAATTCAATCTACAGCCCAACGACAGCATTGACTGTTCTTTAGCTGCCAAATTCCAGGCAGCAAAGGAAGAAAAAGGAAAGGAAATTAACGTGACTTGAAATAAATAAACCTCCAAAACCTTTCCCCAGAGAGCACAAAGAACCAGAACTGACCGACTCCTTTTGCTATGGTCATTATATGGAAGGCACTAAGATGTGGCATTAGATCTCTAGGGGCTGTAAGGGGAAACAGCTTTCCGAGTGTCAGGGCTACAAACAGGATACAGCTTCCCAAATTCCCAGCTCCTAACTTAGCTAGGGCATAAGCAAATCTCTCACCATATTTTCCCACTATGGTAACATGTCAGGTCCATGAAAATGTCACTTTACTCAGCTGTTATTTACAGCTATAATGAAAGATCTGGCTGAGTTATTTGACACACATCTACATTCTCCGCTCTAGGAGATAAGCAATATTTGTTTAACAGACCATTTATTTTCCCAATATCTGCACGTATTGCACATTACGAGTAATTTATACTACAGCCGGATGAGATTATATTGGGAGGTGATAACAGTAAATGCAAACCTCAGGTGGAAAGCAGGGCTTTATTATTTCAAAGAATTACATCCTTCCTGCTTATCTCTTTCTTTTATTTCAAGTGGGAAATGTGTGCTGCTTTGCTTATTGTCCACAGGGTTACGCAGGGACACAATGGAAATTCAACAGCTAGGAGACATCATCCTCACTGTCTTTCATCAGAGCCACACTTTTCAGAGCAGATGATGAGATCCTGATGCCTGTTTCTCTGATCTGCCCAGAAGGGACATCTGTTGGATCAGGTGAGGCCCAGAGCCATTCCCTGTCCTTCACCAAGGATGAAGAGGAGTGGGTGCATATCCAGAACGGGATGGGGCTGAGGGATGGAGAACAGCCAGGTGTGATTAGCCTTTGCCAGGAGAGGACACAGGCAAGGAACAGAAGCCGGGAGAATTCCTGCAGGATCCAGCCCTGTGGGAGTGGCTCAGAAGTGGGTCAGGATGACAGGCTGGCAACAAGCCCTGAGGCAAACCCTGCTGTGGTGCCAAATGGGTGCCTTGCTCCCTGAACCAGCCTGGGGCTTCCCCAGAGCTGCTGGGACCCACACGGCCTTGGGAGTCACATCCCAGCCCCGTGGGAGGGCTCAAGCTGGCTCAGGTTGGGGTGCTGGGCTTCCCTCTCACGTGTGCTTTCACTGTAGGCGTTGACAGGTAAGGAAATCCCATATGGAAAACCTTTGATGGCCATGTTCCCCACCTAATGCCTACAAGGCATCGCCCCGTTCCTGAAGCACTTTCAGTGCAGGATGAGATGCTGGCTCTGTGACCCAAGGGGTCTTCAAAATGCTGCATGTAAGGAAGAGATAGTCTGGGGGTTTTTTTAATATGAGCCATTAATCCAACAGGGTTGGCACAAATGCTGACTTGGACCACGTTGTTGGGACCCCATTGTTGTCTGTGAAGGCTGTGCCAAGGCGAAAGGTCTCCTTCTCCACACTTGGGATGAAGCTGGAATCTCCTCCCACCAGCCAAGAGTGATTCTGAATCATTCTTGCTGCTGAATGTAAGCAGAAGCTCCCTAGAACCCAACAGCTGGTTCCCTGGAATATAGTCCCACAGAAGTCAGTGCTCACTGAGGCAGGTTGAGTGCACAAGTACTAAAGTCATGCAAAGTAAAAGGAACTCACTGCAGTGGCAAAAGCTCCTTTCACTGTTAGAAAAGAACATAAAATCTGCTGCTTCAAGAAGGCACAATGGATAGTTCTGCAGATGAATGTGAGTTTGATGTCCCCTGATATCCATTAGGAGTTGTGTGATGAATGCAAAGCACTTATTTCAGCAGTCCAAAAGCAGTTCCACTAGCCTAAATCTGTATCCCAGGGCAAGAACGACAAGGAAATCTAAACAGATATGGGTACTTTGATGTCATTTCATTCCCCACACTTTCAGCAACTTTGTGCATATTATTAAGGATTTATTTTGTTGTACTTCTGTTCCTTTTGACCCAGCTTTACAGACACAGTCTAGAGAATTCAGTAACCCAAGTCATAAGAATCAATTTAATAATGTTTCAGATTTGAAAGGCAGAACTAGGCAAAAGTCACCTATTTTCCTTAGGATATTTGCACTTAAGCACAAAGCACTTGACAAATTCCCTACATGGACTTTATTTGAAGAAATAAAAGCCAATTTATCCTGCACTACAAGTAAAATGAAAAAAAAAAAGTCCCTAAATGGTGTTGAACTTGTGGTATTTATGACTCTGGCCCTAAACTGCCTTTCATATTTTCTTGGATCCCCAAGCTGTTCCCAAATTGGCTGGTTAAATGTGAATAAATGGTGCATTGTCTTTGAAACAAAGTTGTGCTTATTAAAGAGCAGAGAGTTTACTTTTTCAGAGTCACAGTTAATAACACAGAGCAGAGAGAGCACAGATTTTACACACAGGAAAGTGTTCGATAAGGGCACGCAATCTCCTTTCAGTCTGCATGAGAAGGGCTGTCCTGAAGCAGAAAAATTTTGTAACATATTTGTGAAGTTGGAGCAAAATAGCTGACTGCAGAAGAATTCAACTGGGTTCAGACTGGTGGTTGGATAGTTCTGCAGCAAAGAATAGTATGAAATACTTCACTCAGATCTGGAATGTTGTTTCCTTCACCTTACAGCAATTTATTGTAACTGTACGTACTAGAACCTTGGCTGTTGGTCACTGAGCTTATATATTTTATTTTTATAGTATTCCAACACAAAGAGTGCAGGTTGTGTTCCTGGCTCTGTCACATTTATAAGCAAAACAAACACTAATATAACAGGCGATTAAAAACAGCATTTCTTGGTGTGCAAATAGCTGCAATTATTGATTTGCCAATTCTGCACGCTCTGATGAACAGCAGAGGAATAGACTTAAACAGAAGCACATTTATGGGTTGCATAACTTCTCATAGATCTGCAAGCCCTTGTAAAAAGGCAAAATTAAAGCTAATTAGACACCACAATTTCAAAGTATGAAGGAAGCAATGCTCTCCATATTTTTCCTGCTTTAATATCAGCTGCAAGTACAGTATTTGCACGGAAGAAATGAGAGGAAGTGAAATTCTCTGTAGTCAAATAGAGTGAAAATTCCTATTTACTTCATTATTTTGCAGTGAACCAAGCAGAGTTAAAGAGCAGAGCCCAGCACCACTCCAAATAATACAGTTCAACTTGTTTCAGCATTTGGATCCCTGCAGCCTTCTGTACCCACTAAGAGCACAGAATTCCATACACTCCCAATGTATGGAACCCATACTCTAAGCAGGAGCCCAGGATTACCCTTGCAATGTCAGAGAATGTGGAAACATCTACAGTGTGAGCTTTTCTGAAGTGTCTAAAATGTTCATTAATGATCAAAACAATTGAAAAACTTCGTTTTACCTTATTCAGATCACAGGAATAACTTTTTTCCCCTGTAGGAAAGGGAAAAAAACTAAAACTCTCAATCCTAACACCCATGAACTGAAATAAATTTTCTCACGTTCTTTCTTCTTCAATATCTAAGGACTTTCTTGGATGGTGTGGTGGCCAGCTGTCATATGACTGGAAAGGAGACTCATATCCCCATGACACAGTTTTGCAGACACCTCCATCCCTGCTGTTTTTTGGTCCAGCAGCCTTCTCTCACCTTCCTCTCCCATTTTATTTTACTGACACATAACAACAGCCTGATCCTGCCAAATCAGAGGCGTGTGGGTAACTTTGTACATAAACACTCCCAACGAGATGGCACACACGCCCAGGCATCTGCAGGTAAGGCTCCTTATTAGGAGCTGCTGTGTTGGCAGCTTGGTGATTTGACTTTCATAATAACACCTCACACCCTCTCCACTGTGAGGAGTCATTGTTCATGGGGAAGGTTTTGGCATGTTCAGGAGTAAAAGGCAGTTTTCAGTAATATGCAAGGCCTTCGAACTTGAGAAAGTGCACAAGGGTGTGAGGAGTCATTGCAAAATGTCTCTGTGGGAAAGAAGTGTTTGAATTGTCACTATAGGTAGATAATTTTTCCTCATGGAAAGATCTGTGCTGCAGTTTTCATTCCATATAGAAGCCAATTAACCACGTTGAATACACCTACAAACATCTTCCACACATGTTCTAAAAAAATTTTAAAGAGCCCTGGGGAAGAACTTTCATTATCCTTTAAAAACCTCCACCACCACTGCTTACGCTCTTGAACGTTCTGTTTTAAAAATGCGTTTTATACCTCAGGGATAGAAATAAACAAATAAAGCAAAATAATAGTCATAATAAATCTACCCATAATAAATCCTACTCCACATTCAACCGCTTCACTGGCACTGCATCAGGCTGAGTGAGACCTGCAGTGCTCTGCCAGCTGTCTGAGCTTACAAACCACTACCCCCGGCTCCGCTCGGCCGCCAGCGGACAAATCTTTCATACAGGCTCATGCCACAAAGCCCTGCTCCAGCAAAGGGCAGAGGCACACAGCCCTCCCCAGACCCTGTCCCGCAGCAACTCCCCGGACACACATCCCTACCCTGCCCCAGCTAAAGGGCACTTTTGTCTTTCTTTTAGCCAGGGCTCCAGCAAACGTGGCTCCACGCTCCTCACAAACCAGATGTGGGATGCCAGGGCGTAATGATGGCTGGGAGCCAGACGCCCCTGCCTCGGTCCGGTTGGATGCAGCTCCAACCTGTACCTACCAGGCAGAGCAGTGTCACTGAGAAACAATTGCACTTTTCTGTTCCGAAGGTGGGCAAGGGAGCTTGGTTCAGACTTGGGCTTTGCTCCCACACCGTTATTAGAGTTCACCCAGCCAAACGGCCAACACTCTGTGAGTGTATCCAAAAACCCTGCCCGGCACTGGGCCAAGCCCTGCCTGGCATAGCAGCGGCGCTGCCAACACCGGACTGCAGCCGCCGCGGGCAGCCCGGAGTGCCCTCGGCCGGCGAGGGGCACTGGGGGAGGAACTCAGCCCAGGGGTGCCCAGGCAGCGGTCACAGGCGCCCTCCTGCCTGCCCTCCGCTCCGGGGCTCGGCCAGCCTTTCCCCCGCGGGGCCCGGAGGGAACAGAGCCCGGTGCCCCGGTTTGGCTCTTACCACTTTGCCGTCCTTGGCCTCTCGCCGGTGGCCCGTGGCCGGGGGGTCCGCACCGCCGCTGCCCCCTGCTCGGCCCTCACCGGGCGACAGGGAGTAGAAGGGGGGGCTGGGGCTGGGGGGCAGCCCCGAGTCCGGACTGTCCAGCAAGCCTTCCCGGCTCTTCTCCTTGAGGCTCTCGTCCATCCCTTGCAGCTGGAGGTGACCTACCATGTCTGGGGGACAGCGAGGGGGCCGCGGCGGGAGAAAATCCTCCAGCGCCGCCCGCCGCGGAGGGAGGGAAGGGGAAGGGAGCCCGGGGGCCCCCTCCTGAGTCCCGACCGCCGCTCCCAGCCTGCCGCAGCCCGGTGCTGCGCGGGGCAGCGCCAGCATCAGCCAGACCGGGGTGTCCCGGCCGCCTCCCCTCCACCGGCCCTGGCCCTGCCCGCCCGGCCGCCCCCGCCCTCAGGCGTTCCCGGGGGAGGGAAGCGAAGCCCGATCCCCCCGCCCAGCCCCGCGGGGACGCGGCCGAGTGCGCGGGGCAGCGCCCGGAGCGGCCCCGCCGGCAGGGAGCGGTGGGCGCGGCGGGGGACGGGACAGGGAGGGGC
>VXBQ01015439.1:351270-442844 GCA_013400175.1 Phainopepla nitens
CATTTATCTGGAGAGGGTGGGAGGGAGCCGGGGAGAGCCCTCCCCTTCCCCCGGCCCCCCAGCTCTGTCCCGGCCGCACGTTCTCGGGCGCTTCCCAGGCACGGAGCGCGTTCGGCGCCGCCCGCCCGCCCCCTCCCTCCTGAGGGGACGGGGCAGCCCCCGCGCGCGGCCGGCGGGAGAGGGGTGTCCCCACACAGCTACCCGTGTGCTCTGGCTGCCCTCTGCTCATTCCCTCACCGCTGCCCGAGTTTTCCCTCAGTTATGTTCCGTTTTCCCCTCCGTTCTGATTTTTGTCCCTTTTCGATCCCTGCACGCTCCAAGTCTGGGAAAGGGGCCTCGCCCCACACACGCCATCACAGGGGCACAGCTTCCCTCCACTCATTCCCTCACTGCTGTCCCAAGTTTTCCTGCACTCAGAGCTGATTTCCCCCTCAGTTCTGATTTTCATCATCTTTCTTTCACCCCCACACCCCCAAAGTAGTTTTTCCCCTCAGTGTCATGGCTTGCGGGCATTGGGAAAGAAACTTTCAAGAACTGAAAGGCAGCAGTCACCATGGCAGTCTGGGCTACCAAGGTGCACAAACCCGCCATATCCCCTCATGGCAGCCCTCACACCTCCTGCTCCCTCAATTCTCTTTCTTTGGCTCCACAGCTTCTGGTCCACAACCAAGGAGTCAGCCTCCCTGTCCCAGCCATCATGTGGTAAACGCCACCGTAAACACCGTGGAAGGGCATCCCAAATCACAGCACAGCCTCTAGCCAGCAGGAGCAGCATCTGCCAGAGGCACTGCCAGCACAGAGGAGAATGGAGAGTCCATATTAACCCTCGGGGCTCGGAGAAGCAGCAATGGTTAAACAGGTCAGGCTGGCTGAAGCCAATATGGTCATTTGTTGCACAATAACCGGTTGAGGCTAATGTTACCTTGTCCACAGCCCTGGTTGTGTTTTTCTCATCATGTTTTCTCTCTACATAGTCTAGACTGGGAGAAATCTGGGGCAAGCCCACTCATATGGCTCAGCCCTATTCATGGCAAATAGGTTTCCACAGGAAGCTGTTGAAATCCAACTGGCCTTCTCTTGGTCCGAGTTACTGGCCCAGCACCCAGTGGAATGAGACTTTCTGTTTGTGCTACAAAATGGACAAACGGAACACTTGTTGTGGCAACGAATGAAAATGTAAGGGATCTGATACTGTACCTAGTGATAAAGGCTTCACACCCAAACCACAAAGATGGTGCAAAGTCCGTGGAAGTTGGGTTGAACCTAAAAGTGTCCCCACTGCATCGTCCTGAAGGAGCAGATGCCGCTGTAGGGTGGTAAAGCTGGATTTGTTTAGATGTGTACTTGCTCAAGTCAAAAGGAAAGGCTAAGGATGCCCAAATCCACCTTGGACTGAAATGAGGGGCCCTCTTCAGAGTGACTGAAGCGATTTGTATGCACTGAGCTGTGCAGAGGAATGTCACTGATTTGTAAATGTCAAACAGGCACCGAGCAGCCCACACACAAACCTCAGTGAATTCTTACCTCTGACCCTCTCGTCGGCTCCAGCAGCTGCACAGGCGGTTTTAGAGCCCCTTACTGTAAGGGCTCTCATGTCTCACACAGGCCATGGCTGATCTGAAAATGTCAAAGGGGACTGAAGGTCAAAATTTCCATAAATTAGTCCCTGGCTTGCTACCTATCATGTAATAGGATTCTGTGGCCAGTTAACACTGTGAAGTCAGGCATTCAGCCCAGCAGTTCCCCTGCAGCCCAATTCCCCTGCCCCTCTCCTGAACTGGCTCAAGACCATGTGTGCAAGGGGAAGGAGTGTCTTCAGAGCTGCTTTCCTCCTCAGAGAAAAAAGGAACAGGACAAGGAGACACTGGGCAGGGGTGAGTGCACTGTCCTTTTGTCCTAGAAAGCCCTGTTTTAGCTTGGGGAGCAGTTGAGGGGAGACTGGTTTTTCTGTTTATTGTTTTGAGAAAACTGCAATCCCGTCTTTCCCAGACCTAAATAATGTATATTTCTAAAGGTAGATTTCAGTACAACATTCGTTCAGCTCAGAAGTGGTTGTTATGGTTTAGGAGTTGCTGAGCTCCAAACAGTTGAAGACACGAAGCACTGCTGAGCATCCCCCAGCACTGGTAGGGATGTTGACTTCACTTATGGGTGGCAAAACTGCTGCTGGTTCTGCAGGGCATGTGTGCACACACACCTAATGTTGATATTGTTATTATGGTTGTTGTTGTTCTGCAGTGCAGAGTGTGTGCTGTGGTGTATTATTGTTGTTAAGGCTATGATTAGTAATCTGTTTAAAGTTAGTAGGAGGTTGCTCACCCAAGTTGGAGCTCTCTTGTGTAAAGCACAGGGCAGGAAGGTGGTAAGAAATGCTCCTGTCCCGATGGTTGTGATGGAAATGACTCCAACTTTGGTCACAGTCCTCCTGGAATCATAGTATTTTTCTCTTGGTCAGTGAAAAATCAGCCTGAATGGAAACTGAGTGAAGGATTCAGTGTGCAGACACAGGTGTATATATGATGTGGTAGAATTAGGCCAGGTGAAACAGGATTTAAATATTGCACAGTGCCCCTTCGAAAGAGAAAAGGAGAAAAACAACAAATTTTTTAGCTGAGGCCTTGTTGCTTTACTGAAACCCTCCTTAGTTCAGCACTTCTTAATTTGCTGGAAGGAATCAGTAGGGACTGGTACATTCCTGTGTCTTGGCTTGGGAAAAGGGAAGCTGGCCCCTGGTGTGTATGGTGGGACAAGGAGGAAGGAAAAGTCTGGAGGGGAGTTTTCTGAAGCAGCTGAGTAGAGACAAACAGGTGCAAGCACAGTGGTACAAGGGCAGCAGTGTGAAGGCACAGCCTGGGGGAGAGTGGCCTCCACTACCAGCACTATCTCCAAAGGAAAGACCCTTCCTAGCTGTGAATTTGAGTGTAAAACAACTGTAAATAAGGAGTAGGGAGTCAAGTAGCAGAAAATTAGGAATGTATTCCTATTTAAAATATTCCTATTTAAAATATTCCAGCAGGACTGTATCTGTTAAGGTTCACTCTCAGGCAGTGGTGCAATCCTGACAGCAACAATTAGAGGGCTTTTTGAAACACACATTTCTCAGAGCTTCTCCAACTTTTTTTTCCATTGATCTATTTGTTATAAAACACAAAATCCCAGGCCCATCCTGAAACAGGTGGTAGTTCATAAGAGAGGGACTGTGTGGAGAGTGGAGGCAGGAACCCAGACAGCCCTCCTGATGTGAGCAGCCCACTCCTGGATAAAAGCTGGTATCCTTCCTCAAACCCACTGGGATTCAAGCCTCTCCATGCTTTTAAGAGTCCTCTGCCTTCTGTTTTCCTAGCTATTCTCTTAGCTAGATTTGAGTACTTTAGGAATCTGCCGTTCCACAGACATGGCAGAGAGTCAGCATCACGTGCTAAGTTTCCTTCCACTGCTGCCAGGCTTGAAAGACAAATACAGTGAGGGAAGAAAGAGACAGGATACAAACACCTACATCAGGACTTTTTCTGAAGCAGGCTGGGTGGCGAAACAGGAAGAATGCTAGGAATGTCCATGCTGGTTCAGTGTCAAACCCGATCCTTGAGAACACCCACAGTGTAACTGTAGTCCCTGTAAGAATGGCTCAGGCCACGGCTGGGTGGAACTGTGCTCTCCAAAGAGCAGCCTTCCCTCTCTGCCATGGGTTCCTGACAATAGTGCTGAAAGGCACCAAAGCACAGAATCACTGAAGGGGATATGACCACAGAGCAGGACCCAGGTAGGTCAGACCCAGGCCACCCTTGCCTGGCACACTGCACGCTGTTCACCTCAGCCCAAAATGATTCAAAGCACCAGGGTGGCAAACCACTGCTCACTGCACAGGTCCAGATGTGATACAGAGAGCAGGAGGCACATCCGTAGTGCTGGACCTGGAAACCACATGCCAATAATGATTAATTTTGCAGTATGGTAGAGTTCAAATCAAAGGAACCTTTCTGCCTGAAAAGTAGAGGCTATTTATCAAGAGATAAAATCACCTCCTGATAGCTCTACTCGTTTATTTTTAGGCAGCCCCTACATCACAAATTTTTTCGACCTCGACTCCCAAGTCTTGGCTGTCTGCTCCAGTGAAGGCCACAGCCCCCTCAAGTGATGGCTGCACCTGCTCTGGCCCTGCTACCCTCACAGACAAACAGCCCTCCTAGCAGTGACTTGGAACAAACTGTCTGGCAGGAAATGGGAATGAAAAGCACAGAAATCTCCTTTTCTGGGGTCAGGAGTGCCTGTTCTTGGCAATAAATCAAAGGAAGCAAATTTCCTTTGAATAGCCTGGACTTGAACAAAGACGGTCCATCTCCCAGACAAGGCAGTAGACTTTGTGACTGCAGGAAAGAAGGATGGTCTTTGAAGAACATGCACAGGGTTGTACGAGAATGTTGCCTTTTCATATTTGACTGCAGTGTGTAGATTTGTGCCACAATCCAGACAAAAAACCCCAGCTGAACGCTGTATTACAGAATGAGCAAAGGCTCTGGAGCACAGAAAAATTATCAAAACTTCTGCTGATCCTGCTTGCCTTTGAGTAGGGTGCCACATGATGAGTATTCAATTGCCTGTGGTGTCCAGTCAGAATTGGCTGATATTGTTATATACCTGAATCAAAACAAATCTCCCTTGCCTTACTGCCCCAGAGAAGGAGCTGCCTGTTATCCTGTGAAATTTCCTCTGCTTGTCTGTCAGGGCTGCTGTGCTGTAATCTTGGAGGATAATCAACAGCGAAACCATTCATAAATCACAGCAAACAGAAAAGACGCCGATAGGGTCTTAAATTTCAAGCCTGTGAAGCCATCATTTCAACAATGACAGTCAAAGGGGAGATTAAGAATTCTTTTACATGGAAAAGTTTTTCTTGGAAGAGCAACCCTCTCTTTGGTTGCCTGTAACTACAGTCATGTGGATTTGATTTTTACATGGCCCTTCTGCCCGCTTGCAGAGAATGCTCTGCAGCCCCAACGGGCCAGTTCTCACACCAAACTGTGTGGAGAGACAGCAGCAGGATTGGAATAAGGCATCAAAAATGGAGGACTAAGGCTTTGCCCAGTGCTAGCAGAGGCCAAATGGGCTGCCTGTTTGGGAGGGAGTGGCAGGATGTTCCAGATTCCTCTTGGCTCAAGTCCACCATGCCTCTGGGTCCAACTGCAGAATGGGACTAAGACTGGTGCCTTGTTTTATGGTGCAAGTAAAGTATTTGGAGATTAACTGTACTTGCACCTCATGGTGTTTAAAGCAGTGAGGGTATTGTGAAGTCTGTTGCCAAAAAGGGAGTGCAGGGCTGGATTAACACCCCACCTGGAGGGCAGGTGATTTCTTTCTGATCCAAATGAAGTCTTGTCTTGCCCTGTTCATTTGGACAAAGTGATGTGCTGGGAAGAAAGGAGAGAGACTGCATAGTTCTTGCCTTCCCTGCTGTGGATGCTGACCAGCAGTGAGAGCCTGAAGAAGATGCCAGGGGAGCAGGGGAAATAACACCAAGTGGGGGAATACAGTCTCTATGCATCTACTGTGCTTCCTTCAGATAGTCTTCCATTTAGATTGGGAACGAGGTGGCTCTCTGCTGGTTTGTTTACTCTCCCTGATTTCTAGACATACACTGTGCTTCCTACTTCTGCTTTTCTAACCTGTTTGCTCTTGTGAAAAGTAAGGGAAAATATCACAGTGGGAAGGACATTTCTGTACTAAGCATGGTTAAAGAAGAAGAACAGCACATCAAAAGATACTCTGAAGAATTAAAAACTCTTTGAAAAAGCAAATATTTCACACCTTGAGATTTTCTGGATTTCTTTTTTTAAATGGAAGAGGCATGGATAACTGAGGATAGCTCTCCTCAAGAAAATAAAACACTTTTTTTTTTTGAGATTTTTCTTGTAAGCAATCATTTAAAACACAGGACCAGAGCAGAGATGTAAAGCCTCAGTGAACAGCTTAGAGATGAAATTCTTGACTCAACAAATAGGTGTCATTATAAGAACTCTTACAGTTCGTATTCTTGGCTAGCCTGTTGTGATAGTGTTTTGTCTCTTTGATTTATGACACATTATTCCCTCCTGTAATGTCTAACAGTCAACGGCACATTTCTCCTCCAGCTATCCACCCCATTTAGCACATTTATAAAGCTTGGAAGGACAACAACAGCTCTCAAATTGCCTGTTGGGATGGGGCACGTTGAAAACGGCATGATGCAGTGACACGTGATGGACAATGGGGGAGATGGTCTCTTAGCTCCATTTCCTCCTGCTCTAAATCAGGTATGACATGAAAGAAATTATTTGGCACCATATGGTGACCTGAGGATTGGAAGGCCGTCTTCTTCCAAGAGCAGTAGCTGTCAACCTGTCACTTGTGGAAGGAAACCAAGAAAAGCAATTCTAGTCAGCTTAAATTCACTGTAGAGGAGCTGCGTCGCTGCTGAGAGTGCACAAATGGGGGAGAAAAAGTCAGAACTCACTGTCCTAACTTTTCAAGTTAAAAGTATTTGGTTCCCATGGCTAAGCTAATACCCCACTGAAAACCAGCCTGAGCATCTCTCAGAGGTGGGAGCTGAGAATGGAGCCTTCCTGAAGGATATTGGTCCATAGGTGCTGTAAATCAGTAAATTCATTGTTGGAGGTCATTTGCTGAAAAGCCTCCTACTTGTTTATCCTCATCAGCAGGCTCTTAGCAGACCCCTCACACACAGCCCTCCTCTGGGGCTGTCTAGGGGTGAGCCTGTATCACTGGGAATCCACTCAGCCTTTTCTGATTTCCATAATCAAAGGCAGAGAGAGCCTGACCTCTGTGTGGTGCTCAGAGGGACTGACCTGGGTACCTCTCGTCAGTGTCTGCCTGTGTGCTGTGTCCAGCTGCTCACCAGATGGGGCTGAGCCAGACCCCTCAGCATGGGATTCAGCCTTGGGCAGGCTGGGCAAGTGAAGTCTGCATTCACTGAATTGCCATCAAGGTTTCAGCATTGGTGGATGGCCAGATGTGGTCACCTGTCCCCTGGCAGCTGGGCTGAGACCGCTGGAGTCATCAGCTAAATTACCTTGAATTGATGACCTGCAGACTTAAAGCTCTGCAACCCAGTTCCCATTATGCACCCAGCTCCCATTTCCTTTTGTATTTCTCTCATAGAAAAGTAACAGGAAAAGCTATTACTGGCTTTATGAAATATAAGTTCATGCAGTGTTTCCTATAAGACTTCAAGCAACTGCTTGTTAAAGCAGATAAGTTAATCTGTCTTTTGATTCAGGTCACAGTACGTTTTCAGCTTTAAATCACCACAGTACAGTAACTAATGGCATTTGCCATAAAAATGATGTTGAAAAAACAAAGAATCCGGGCAATTACTAGATGTATATTCCTGGTGAAAACAACCCACGTAAAGACAGTGTCAGGGAAAAGGATGATTGATCATCTGGATTTTGCTCCCTTGTGTTCTCTTGCCCACTTTCTCCACAGTGTACTATTAACTGTTACACAATTACCGTAATGAAACCTGCCAGCAGACTTTTCCACGTGAGGAACTCTGGCACTGTCAGGAGGGGCTCAGCAGGGCTTTTTATCCGTGGAGGCTGAAACTGCACAGCCACAGCAGTACAGTCCCTTCAGGCATTCAACTTTCAAAAATACCAAAGTAAGAGTTTTACCAGAGTTGGGTTTTTTTCCGCTTTGAATTCTTGATGTCCAGTCTTGTCTCAGAGCTCATTAAAGTCAATGCAAAGACTTTTGGTGACTTTAATTAGCAGTGATCTGAACCCTAAAGCTGATCAAAACTCCCACCAAACTGTAAATACAGAGGTGTTCTGTTTGCATTGCAGATATAATATTTGGCTACGAGGCAGGGATGCTTGGAACTGTTTCCTCTATGCTCTGTGTGTGTCTTTCAGATACCCAGTAGTTTTACTGGATTGTTTTTAATTAGTTTTGTTTATTAGTTTAAAAAAAATGGCCAGTTTCAATCTCAGTGTAAAATAGAAGCAACTGACAGCTCCTGAAGTCAATGAGAGAAATCTGGCTTCTCTTAGAGTAGGTGTAGTTTTGTTCAGCTTTTGGCCACTGGTGTGAGAGTTTGTTCTCATGGTACATCTGCTCCACCCACATGCCACAGCCCCATGGAAAAACTTCTAATGCTGAACCTGCACTGTGGATTTTGCAGTGTGCAGGGCCGGTCCATGAAGCAATGGGAAGCAAAGAAAATCAATGTGCTATAGAAAAAAAATGTGCAATATAGAGAGATTTTATTTTAAGCTTGTTCAAGGAGAAAGAAAATCAGGGACAAACCCAAAGCTTGGAGCTCAGAGCTTCTCGCCGAATGGTATCGTTCTGAACTGCCTTTGGAAAGGTGTGTCACTTGTTCTCTAGACTGCCACAACACCCTGGGATGCTGTAAAAATAGCTGGCAGTGCCTGACTGACAGGCAGGAGACGTGTGACCCTAAATTATGGTGTTTTCCTTCTCATGATGAAATGAATGCTGCCTTAGACAGAGGCTGAAATACATCTGTTTGCGGTGGGAGTGCCATTTTAGGCCCGTTTCTTTTTGAAACTGGGGTTGGAATTGCCAGGGATCAGCAGAGCTATGGGCTCACAAAGAGGGCACTGTCTTTGAGGAATCTTTACATAAGCCCTGCACAACCAAGGCAACAGGAGTTTGCACAGCTGCTGCTGGAAGCAAACATGTACTTTTAGCTGACCTGGGCTGATGACTTCGGGCGTTAAATCTGACGCTTTCCAGATGTACAGACCTCTCCTGCCACAGTCCCCAAACATTCAGTCCCCAGGTAAAAAGGAAAATAATAATAACAATAATAATAGTAACAGTAAAAAGGCACTATAAATACCACACTGTAGTGTATATTCCAGACCTACCATTTATAGGTCGCATGGTGCAGTTCAAAGGTGAGTGGCATTATCTTCTCTAAGAGCTGGGTTTTGAACTACACTTGGCTCAGAGCTAATGAATGCTGCATCTGTCTTGCATCTCTGGTCAAGCACCTTGTTCAGAAAAGGTGGCTAAATATCTGGACCTGTTGGGAGTTGGCAAATATCTGTCTGTGAACATAAGACCCCAGAGAATAGCCCTAAATCTGTGCTGATCCCGGAAGCATTCACAGATCAAAGGCATCTTCCCAAACAATCAGAAAATTAAGTTTTGTGCTTCATGGCAAAACAAAATCATGCACATCAAGGGACAGATTTACCAGTGAGGATGAGATGGGATGCTTGTGAAATATTGTCACTGGACAAGTGACAGGAAACAGGCTGGCTGCTCCCCCACCCCGTATCCTGACTCTGTTGGTGCTGCTGCAGGTTGTGAGTTGTGCTGTGGAAGTTACTGATGACTGCACAGCAGCCTCTGGGTTGACATTGTTCACTTGATTCTCAGAAGGAAGTGGTACCTCATCCTTGCTCCAGACCCAGCATAAATTGCTTTCCTCACTAGACTGGTTATTTTTAACAATAATTCCTGCCCTCGTGCATCCCTGCAGCCTTTGGATGTTCTTGGGAGGGTGGTTAAAGGGCGTGGGGTGCTTGAAGAGGATCATTTATTTTATTCCATTTTATTTAGGTGTGGTATTTATAAAGGCTCTAAAATTGGCAGTGAGAGAAAGGCAAATATTCTTCTGAACTGGAGACTGCCCCAAAACAGACAGCTGCAGCCCAGCCTCTCCTTATTTTCCCTGCCAGTTCTCTCAAGCATGACCTGGTTTGAGGACCACCTTCAGTGAGATCAAAAGGTGATTTTCCCTGTGCTTGCTCCATATGCCACTTCACTTTCACACCACCTGTCAGCTGGGTGGCGAGACAGGAATGAATTCTGGCCTCCCTTACTTGAACCATGAACAGCTCCAGGAAAGACAATGATGCAGTGAAGGTGAAATTAGATCTGAGAGAGCCTACAAAGCCCTAGAGATGTGTTCTTGCCATGTTGAGCTGAGGCATCCAGGGAAATAGTTACTCAAAACTCTCTCTCATCAGCTGGGGATTCTTTAATCTCTCCTCCCTGGTGCATTGCATGTCATCCTGTGAAAGGATCCTGGAAACATAAAGGCATACAGTTGTAGAGAGAGCATGGCTGTTTGGTGCTCATTTCTGCAGGATGTTTCAGCTACAGAGCAGTAAGCTTCTCACATCTTCCTTCCTTCCTCACCTTTCTTGCTTTCTCAATAACAGCAGTGCAGTGAAAAGGAGGTTTGCTCTCTTGAAACCTTTGTTTTTCTCTCTGGCCATCAAGAAACACCAATATTTCCAAATTTTTCATGGAATAAAATTTCAAAACATCTTGCTTTGCAGAGGGAAATAAATTTTGCTCCAACATTTTTTGATCAAAAATTCTGGTATGCTCCAAATTAATGTGTTTCCCTTTAGTTTGTTCAATTAACCCTAAAAACTTTGCTTTAGCTCCACTCCATGCTGAATATCAGCCTTGAATTGTATTTCCTTCTAGCAGCTCTCATGAAGTAACTCAATACCTGTATTTTTCAGGGAACAATGTGTAGCTGCTGTCATGTCTCACAGACCTGAAGAGTCTCTGCACCATGGCAGATGGAGTCCTCAGGGAAACAGCCTGCAGGAAAGATGAGACATCTAAACCACAGCCCAGAGAGACTGTGTACTTATAGGAAAATGAGGTTTTAATGGTTTATTGACCACATTCAAACCAAAACATAGTTTCTAATTTTGTTCCAACTGGCCCTGAAGAAAATATTTCTTCTTGACTTTTCTTAATTGAAAAAAAAAAAAGGGTATTTTTATTTCTCCATTATGAAAGGAAAGAAGGTTAAAAATCAGGATATTTTTCTCCCTGAAAATTTCAATTTTGTGAGAACTGCCTCTTTACTGGGCAGCCTTCCCAAAGGGAATCCCCAGCCAGCCCCAGTGCTAATATCAGTGCACAGTGTTTGGAGCAGATCCAAAGGTCATTCACGCCATTAGACATTTTTATCATGGACTTGAATAAACTTTGGACCAGGCTCTTTTGGCAAGAGCATGCACAGTCTGGAAACCTAAAAATAAATCCTGGTTTGGAGCCATCCACAGCTTTTCAGTCACCATGATGGTACATTGGTATGAGCTTGTCAGAGAGGTGATGAGGTGATTTATCTCCTTTCTGGCCAGAGAATCTTTAGCTGTTTGTTGAAATAAACAAGGGAGAAGATGGTGTTCCACCTCTTGAAGAATTTCCCTGTGAAGCATCAACCCTGGAAGGTTGAGATGGAAGGTGTTGTCTCAAGGGATGATCTGGTTTTCTCTTCATGAAGATTTTCAGCAGTAATAGTTCCTGGAATATGTAAGACTGTCATCCTCGGTCCTAGGAAATGGAGAGGGCCCTCCATGATGCAGTTTGTCTGCAGCAGTAGTTTTGAGGGCCAGCAAAAGGGGCTGTGCCAGAAAGGAAGAAAAACTGGTCAAAGCACAGAATTTACACTTTTCCTTGTTTGTCTCCTGACCATGATCTGAGCCATTCACAGGAATCCAAGGTGAGAAGAAAACCCTAGGTAACAATGAATCTCTATCCTGCCATTCACTATCGCTGTGCACCATGAAGGGATCGCTCTGAAATTGTGACAGGGAATCTCATGCTGTAATTACCATGTCTAAAGCCTTTCACCTGGAGTTCACTCCAGCTCTCTACAATGACCTGAGTCAGATCTGTGTGTGGAAAAAGCAAAGTGTTTCCAGCATCTCAATTTTATTTCTACTGGCACAAGTGTTTCCTTGTGTCTGGTACTGCTTGCTGGCTGATGAATCCTTAGCTGAACACAAGTAACTGGTCACTTGCTGAGGCTGTATAAGTGGCCACATGAGGGAGAGAAATGGAGAAAGTTACAAGCCCTTAGTCAGATGGCAGTGGGCTTGCCTGTGCCCACAGACTGTGGTGGATGTCAGTCCTAATTCCCACAGTGCTAGTGACAGCAGCCTGCTGGAGCAATGTTGGTGGCTGTGGTCAAGCCACCAGGAAGTCCATCCAGAGGGCTCCATCTTCAACTAGTTGGTCTATTTCCTTCCTGTGTATCTTTTTCTATCCATCTGGGTATCAGATACTTTGTTTTCTGTCCACAACGGGAAGGAGTTTGCCCTCTCCATGAGGCTTATAGCCACCACTTTTCTGTGGGTCCTGCTGGTTGCTGTGATTCTCCTGATTCCCAAAACAGCTCTCAGCTGCAGCAGTCTCTGTTTAAGGGTGTTAAGTTGTGGCACTAATAATGCTGGCCCTGGTGAGAATACAAATGTGTAGTTTGTTGATCCTGGCCTGCAGAGCAGTACTACTGCCTGGCAACTACACCGCAAGAGCTGGCAGGCAGATTGATTTCCAGCTCACTGCTCTGAAAGGGGAAAGGGTGTTTTCAAATTTCTTCTTTCCCACTGTCTCCTCCAAGTCAGATTCTGCCAGGAAGCTTTGGAGAGAAGCTCTGGTGTTCATCTGTGCCTCCCAAGCTGAGTATGATGGCCAGGCTCTTTCTCCAGGACTTGGATACCCAGCAAAATTTACTGGGTCTCAGCAGTAGGTGGAGGTCACTGGAGGTTAAATGTGAGTAGCATGTAGGGCAGTGAAGAACTGGGGTCCTGACAGAGCGTGTTTTTGGGGGACTCCTGCCAGAAGTGGGGGTCACTTCTAATCATCCACCGATCAAACAGGCTAATTCTAAAAGCAGAGGCCAGGTTCCAGATGCTCGTGTGGTCACACATTGCAGGGAGCATCACACACTGGTTCCCCATCACTGAAGAACTGAAGCACACACCAAAAATGCTTGGCTGAATCAGGGTGTGCTTAGATGTCCTGTGGCTTACCGTGAATTACCCCTGCTGAAGGACATCAGGGACACATTCTGGACTGGCAGCATGCCACACCTCCACTCTGCATTGGCCAAGGATGTGAAGTAATTCGATACCTCAAGAGGGAAAGATGCACATTTCTGTCCTGTACCACTGATATTTCCTGAATCTACAGTGTTCAATCTGGGGACACGTTACATTCAGTTATTCTAAGGTTGTATTTTGTATCTGGTTTAATGGGAGTGTCCTGTCTGACAGGGAGAGGGCAGAAACTGTGGAGAAATGGAGCTTATGAGCCATGTCTGTCGCTGGCACTTTGCCACCACCCCCTCTACAAGGAAACCTGCAAACCCTTTTTGGGAGCAGCATATTGTCCTAAGCACAATCATGTGTTTACTGCATAGAGCACTTAAATATGTGTGTGTGTTAGGGGCCAGCTTTTCATTGAAGCCTGGTCCCATTTCAGTCTCTCTTCCTGAATGTTCAGTGTTCAGAGGCCTGAGCTAAATATGAGTGAAAATGTGCCAGGGGGCTTTGCTGGGGTTGCTCACCAGCAGAACAACGATGCCAGCAAATTAGGGAGAAAACAAACACCACCTGATTTGTTCTTGCCCAAGGGCAACACTCATTTCTGCATCCTGTTTGCTCCATATAAATCACACACATATATATACATATAACATATGTTACTGTGTCCAACCAGCTACAAAAATGCTGTGGGTGCTTGGGGGCCCCTGGGAGGCCTGGCATTATCTTTTCTCAGGATGTCAGTGAAATGTTTACATCCATGGGGCACAGTGTGAATTAGACATTGCTCCATAGTAGAGCTTTCTGATTTAGTTTAGGATGGGGCAAATGCAGAGCACAGAGCACTCATGCAGATGTTCCTGTGTTTCTTTGAAATGTTTAAATTATCTGCCGGGCTCCATAAGGAAGCAAAGCCCCAGTCCAATGGAGTTAAGGTGACACTGCTTCCTGTCTGCCCAGGGATAATTTTTTAAGTGCACTCTCATGCACTTACCTCTTTTAGGTAGGTTTTTTCTTTAATGTGCCTTTTACAGCAATATCATCTCCAGCGTTGGCAGTTTGCAGTATCAAATTTACCTGACAGTATCAAATTTATCTGTCAGCATTTGTGAAGATGATAAAAAAGCCTCCACATCTTACAGCGGCACCATGAGTTTAGTTTGGAACTGGGTTGGGATGGGATGTCACTTTGCACAAAATACACCCAGGAACACTTCACCTTGCCCTCAGGGAACAGCCACCTCAGGGTGAAAGGCAGCAGCTGTTCCATGCTTCACATAAGTAGTGATAGAGGAATGTATGGCTGAAACTTCAGAGGGGGATCTATGTTGGCAAAAGTTAATTGCCCTGTTTGAAAATGGTCTAAACAGAAAGGTTAATGCCCAGGGATTGTACAGGCACAACCTTGATTTTCCATCTGCTTTGATGTCTCAATTAATAGAACTCAGGGCAAGGGCAAGGGGGAGCAACTCCTTGGATGTTTCCAGCTTTTTTGGGGGGGAAAGAAAAAAAAGGTTTATTTATTAGAATAGGCAGGTCACAATTTAACTGAGAGATTGTTAAAGGAATTCAGAGCCTGTGGGATTTATGACAAGGTGATGAAAGAGGAACTCTGATAGTTACTCAATAAGCTTCTTTTTCCAAGAACATAAAGTTTAAAAAAAATAAATTTAGAAATGAGGATTTTTTTTTTTTATGAATGGGTTCTTGTGGTGTGCAGGCTGCTAACACTATCAACATTGTTTCTGGGGAACTCCAGGCATCTAATCAATCTTCATTCTGTAAGAAAACGTTCCAAATTATACGAAAACCACATGGCTTCTCCTGTTTGTAGGGAAAAACCTGACCTGACCCCATCTGTGCTCCAGAATGGCTGAGTTCCCACCTTAGGACTGATTCCAGCAAGAGCTGTGATCCATTTTCATTGTCCTAGCACACAGAAGAAGGCACTTTGTGTAAAGATGCAGCTTTCCTTAGGATCCCAATGAGGGAGTTGTTCCAAGGAACATGTGGAAGGAAGGATGGGACTGGGATCATCACTGTGGACATCCAGGCCATTCCAGGCCATTCGTGTCTTTCTAATTATCTTCCTGAGCTTGCTTCCCCTGCAGACTCCTTGCTGCCAGATCACTCCCACAGGTTCCATTCCTGTGTCAGATGCTGGTGTGCTGTCTGCTCCTGCTCCAGCACTGCCCAGTGGGAGCCCAGCCCTTGCTGGCTGCTTCCACAGGGCATGTTCCAATCCTGCTTTAAACTGCACAGGGGTTGGGAGCAGCCACCTTCAGACAACATCTCTTCCAGCACTCTGAGGGCAGTTGCTTTCATTTGACCTTTGTACGCACACACATCATGCCACAGACGTGGTGGGTGTAAAATAAATATTTGTTATATGTGTATCTATAAAAAACGCAAGTTCACAAAGCAAAATGTATTTTTTCCTTTGAAGAAAAGGGACTTCTCCTGGAAAGATGTTATCCTTTGAAGACTAGTAGTTTGTCTCGTAAATTACCCTGCTGTTTCCTCAAGATCTTGTGCAGAAGTGTTGTGCATTCTGGTCACTTTCAAAGCCTGGTTCAAACCAAAGCAAACTGCAACAAGTCATCTTTGGAAAGCAACTGAACTGTGAGTAGCCCTGGAGATCAAAAGAAAGAGGCTACTGACAAGACAAATGAGTTGGCTCTTTAGACATAGGCTGCAGTGACAGGACTTGCTTCCAGTTTCCAAACTTCAGCAAACATAGGAGATGATTTTAGATTCTACATCTTGGCTTATAAGAACAGGGGGCAATGTGTAAATAAAATTAAAGGTAACATGATGTAGCAGAGCACTAGGCTGGGATCCATCAGGTGGCTGGACTAGCTGGGTCATGAGAGTGTCTGTGCTTCATTTTTCCAGAGGACATCCTGCTCTTTTGCAGCAGATTTTGGCAGAGAGCAGGATTAATTAATATAAGAAAATAACCTTTCACATAAGAAAATCTATTTCAGATGTCCTTACATAAAGAAACCCCTCTTGCTTATGGCACAAACTGCCATCACAAGAACTGAAATCTGTCCTTATGTGTTTTCCTCTTGTACTGCTTCTGCCCCTGCCTTGATTAGCCACACCTGGGATGGTCGTTTGCCCTGAGAGCATCAACGGTCCCTAACAGCCCTGATGAGCCTCACCTGGGCTGGACATTTGTCCTGGGGCCATCAGTGGTTCCTAACAGCCCTGATGAGCCTCACCTGGGCTGGGCATTTGTCCTGGGGCCATCAATGGTTCCTAACAGCCCTGATGAGCCTCACCTGGGGCCTCCACACACACTCTGCCTGTTGGCAGAATTGAATCCAATCCAGCTCAGAGCTGAGGCTCTCCTCTTCCTCTGAGCTGTGCTGCAGGGATGTCTGCTCATGGACTTTGTTGATGTGAATCCTGAATCGTTGGCTGTTCTTGTCTTGACCTTGGCTGTTCCTTGAGCTTTCTTGGTGATGACTGGACTGTGTCTGACCCTGCTCTGATTCCCTGTGCTGTGGATTCAGCTGAAGCTGGCTGCCACCTCTGCTGCTCTGCTCACTCTCAGGTATGCTGGGGCTGGGGCTGGTTGGCACAGGCCTGGCACTGCTGGCCTTCTTACTCTGCTTGGTGTCTGGCTCCCTCTCCTGAAAGGAGCAGCAAGCTTTTGACACTCCCTGATAAACCCTCACGCAGAAAATGCCCAGTTAGCAAAGGAACTGTTGTGAATAATTGTAGCCTTTCAGGCCACAGCACTCTCAGGCTTTACTGGCTTTCCTGGTCAGATCTGCTTCAGGCTCTGCCTGTTTCAAGACTGGCTGTTTCTTCTCTCTATCTGTGGGGAGCAGCAGGTGTCTGGAGAAGTCTGGCAGAGCTGATGCTTCATGGGTTGGTGACACATTACTGAGTTCATTAGGGTGCTGCAGCTGACTCAGGTTACCTGCCCTCTGCAGCCCATCCAGAGGCCAGAAGGCTGAGGACCTTTCCTTCAGCATTAAAAACTTAAAAAAAAAAAAAAATCACACAAGCAGCTACAACTGTATGGAGCAGTTTCTTGTGTGTATATCTAAGTCACATCTGGCCTGTTAGACAAGGTATCCATAATGTCACCCTCCTGCCTCAGCCTAGCAGTGCCAAATGCCCCAGCACGCTGCCTCCCTGGAACTGGCAGCACAGATGTCCCTCAGCCGTGCCTTGGCTCTGCGTGGCCTCACGTGCACACAGGGTTAGCTAGTGAGTAGCTCCAGGGTCTGGTGCAAGGGTCTTTATTCCCACAAAAAAAAGGGAGAAAGAAAATAAGTCCTCTGAGGTGAACCTGCCTGTACAAATGTTTTCCTACTTGAATGTTTTCTGAAATATAAAACACCTGCCATCTGGGTAAATACACCTCAAGGAGAAAGAGGTAGTGTCTGGGGCAGGTAAGCCTGCCTGGACCTTCTCACACATATTTGGAAAAACACAGTCAACTGGAAAATCCTAAATATTGGTGCTTCAGCACTGCTGCACTGGTCTTTGTTGCCCAGACGGCTTTGGTAACGAGCATTCATATGACCAAACCAAAATATTTAATGGTATGTACAGGCTCAAACCTCTCTCAGTGGACCAGTCTTATCAGTGGCAAAAACAACTGCCAAGCCCATTATCTGAATGCTGTGCTGAAAGCAACGTGGTCTAGGTGAGGGATGGAGAAATACTTTACTATATCCTGACATCCCTCTGGCCTGGGATCAGGTTTGCTCTTACCTTTCTTTTCTGGAGTGCCAGGATCTGGTGCCATTAAAGGCCCTGGCATTCAATGTGCTGCACAGCAACCCTCAAAATGTACAAAGCAAAGTTGGCTCAGAGAGATGGTGAAGGCATTGTGGTTTAGATGGCTGCAAAAGAAGTGGCACATGTTCCCTCAGGGCTGTTCCTTAGCCACATGAGCAAGTGGTTTGTCCTAGGTCAAAATTGGGGCAGGGTGAGGCCTAGAGTGCCTGACTGCTGCTTTTTTACTTCCCACCCTGCAGACTATGAAAAAACACTATGGTTTTATTTATCCAGGAGACCAAGGCTGCTCTGACAGCCAGACTGGTTCCTGAATGAGGAAAAAAAAAAAAAAGGTATATTTTTGAACCCTTTCTGTGGAACATATATGCACTTGCTCTCTCCTTCTTAAATATCATCAAGGAAAATTGAGAAAATTCAGCAAGAAATGTGTTTTGAGCTTTCCTTGTCTACCTTCAGTGTGTTTTTGTTTCGTTCCAAAACAGTTAGATTTCCAGACAAAAAGAATTGGGACTTTGCTTTGAGTTTCTTAGCTCTTCTCAGTTCATGTTTCCCCAGCCATTCCTTTATTCAAACAGAGGCTTTTGTACATAGTATATGAAGTTGAACCGAGGGCAAATATTATTACAGTCTCATGTTCTGAATTGACACCAACCAAGCCTCCCTCTGCAGTGCTCCAGCAGGATTTCATGTCAAGCTGTTCCCCTGCTCCAGAGATCTGCCTGTGCCCTTCTCCAGCACAGTCATGCGAGTCCTTTGACTCTGCAGGGCAGGACTGTGAGCAGTGCTGAGAGAACACTCCCTGCCTGACCCAGACTGGGCTGCACAGCTGAAACCCAGGTGCTTTGTCTGGGGAGGGCGAGTGCTGAGACTTTCAGTGGCCTTCAGAGTCAGAAGAGGGAAAGCAGCAGTAAGATCTGGACCTTGGCTGTGGATGGGGAGCAGTACAGATTTCAGAAATTAAAGTGGTTTGAAGGAAAGGCACTCTCCCAGGGACAGGGTGGGAAAAAAATAACTGGAGGGTAACATCCAAGACCAGCCTTGGAGCTGCTAATAGTCTCTTCATGATCTCTCCCTACTTTCATCTGACTCTTTTACTATTTTGCCTTTTCTTGATGCCTTCCTCCTTCAGCTGTTCCACTAATTACTTCCTTGCTTAACTTTGAAGCCCTCTGTGGCTGTTACTTATTTTCCCTTTCAGCTGGTTGATTGTTTTCATCCTTTGCTCTCCTCTTTAGCAGCAGCAAAAAGATGGCAAGCAGAAGAGGTGTGGGTAGAGGAGGCTAAGCTAGTAAGGAAACAAGTCCTATCCATTTAAGGAGACCCTGGATCTAGTCAAATATTCCTGCAGTAGCAACAGTTTCATATCTGAGGAAACTGTGGCCTGAGACATGCTATCACTCTGGTGGAGTACTTTGTTGTAAGAAACTTTTGGGGCATGTAAGCCTTGGGTACTGGGATTTAACAGAAGTTATAGGTACTAGTAAAGCCATAAAATATACTGAGGTGCTAGATGTGATAGTGGGAGAGGGAAGTCTGTACGGCTGCCCCTGGGCTTTAGGAAAAGAGCATTATGACCCAATAGTTGCAATATCTGTCTAACTGCTCACCCTGCCCTGGTCTTTTCTGTCCCTATCAATGTTCTTGTTGACCCAAATCTTCCCTTGCTTTGAAGTTTATGGTTCAAATGCAGCCTTCCTTTGCCCCTCAGATGGGAGCCTGCGTGCAGATGTACCTGGGTGTGGGTCTGGCTCTCCCTGGGAGCTGGTCCTTCTTGGTGTGCTGCTGTCCCCTGGGAGCTGTTTTGGCAGGACTTCTTTAATCTTGTGCACTTTGGAAAGTTTCCAGACTGTCTTTTTCTGCCCCCTTGCAGACTCACAGCTAATATGCACATTGCTTTAATTTGTTCTTCAAGTGAAACCCAATTATACCTGTAGGTGCCTGGCTGTTAAGTCAGTAATTTACTTCATGGTAGCTTAGTGTTTTTTAAATGCCTGGTTTGCTGTGGGATGTCTGTTCATTGCAAGGCTGTACAAACCTGTAAAATAGCACTGGAAAGAATTTCTTAAGGGGAATAAAAGAGGCTCAAGGTGAACCATGCTTCTTCTGTTTACCCATAGGGCCATAAAAGAACTAAAGTGTTGGTGCTGCTTTACAAGCTTTTCAAATTTGTGGACTCTGTCATCGTTGGTTTGTGTATTTTTTAGGGATTTGGAGAGGGAGAAGGACATAGCCTTCTCTATGTGGTACCAGTGTGGATTGTGTGAGGTGGGATGAGCTTCAAGTGTCAAAGCATCTCTAATCTCAAAACATCTTTTCCAGCCTCTCTACTGACACTGCATCTTCCCATGTCCTGTGCCTCATCTTGCACCTGATTTGGCCTGACTCTGCCCACATAAACTAAGTTCCCTGGTAGAGACTAGAAATATAAATCCCAAAAATGTTCCTGAATGACCTAAAACACCCCCCAAAAAAAACAGAAGCCAGTGATTCAGGTTAGACATGTTGGCTGCTGACCCAAGTGGTCGCTAGAAGGGGTGATATTCAGATGCTTTTTGGCTCTCCTTTGCCCAAGTTTGTTGTCACTTCTCTGCCCCTCGAGAGCTGAAGGCAGCAAAGATGGACACTCCAGATGGAGGCCTGCTTTGCCAGGGCTGTTGAGACTTTCTGAACAGATTGGATGAGTGTGTTCATCCTGGGATAAACAGAGCAGTGTCACTGAAACCTGCGAGGCGGGGCTGGTTGATGCACTGGGAGAAACTGAGATGGGGGAGGACCGACAGCAGTGGGGTAGGGAAGGAGGGGTTTGGGCTGGGAGGAGGCTGCCAGGCTGCATTTCATCCTGCTCCATGGCAGTGGTGCTGCAGAGCCATCTGCAGAGAGCAGGCACACTCAGAGGAGCCGAGCAGCAGCTGCTGGCAGCCACAGCACCAGTTGAAGTGGGGAGGAAGCAGCCCTGCACAGCCCAAGGACTGCAGGAGCAGTAGTAGGTTTATGCTGCAGCAGCCAAAACTTGAGTTTAAATAAACCAAATCTGTCTAACCTCAAAGCTGCAGGCATTCATCAGCCTTCACAGAGGCAGTGTGTCCCAGGGCCAAGTGGGACGTTTGCCTGGGGATTTATCCTGCAGGAGCCTTTAGTTCCCAACTGGGTTAAAATTCTAGACAGTCTTCTGCACAAAGCTTCACTGATCTGCTTCTGAGGATGCTTGAAACAGGGCCAAGGATCTTCATGGAACAATTCTACATACCCAGCAGCACCAGTCTGTGATGGCTAAATTGCAGCCCTTTCCAATCTGCATGCTTTTGCTTGGTCCTCAGATTTGTGGTCCCCAAAAGTAAACTCTTTTTCAGCTCTGTTTTAGCATAGGTGTTTTTAAAGCAAAAAAGCAAAGTATTTTAAAGCTTTCTCTGTGTTAGGACTGTGTGTCTGGTGGTGTGGCTGAGGCTAGATTGCTGTATTCAGTAAATGGTATAAATGGTATTTGCCTCATTGACAGTATTCCTCTCTGCTGCCCTGATACCCCCTTACAAAGTAACCAACTTCATGTAGCTTTAATAGGAGGCTCAAGCAATATCATGGACTGACTTTGCTCAGGTGGGTGCTTGGAAATGAGATGAGAATCAACAGACACTGCTGCCCTGCTGGGAACAGCACAGGGTCGCCTCTCTTGATAATGTGGTGTGCTTTAGGTCTTTCTAAGAAACAAACAAGGCTACACTTTCAGCCCTGAAATCTTGGTAGCCTCAGGCTTTTGGAAAGTTCTGTTTCATTTAGATTCTGGCATTTACTTTTGTTTGCTTGGACTATAAAGACGTTTTTATTCTGATCCTCAAGAGCTGTTTACCATCCAGCACATGTGGTCTGCATCTCTCACACTAAAATCTTTTGAGGACTTGGCAACCTTTTTTAGTTCTCTGATCAATGCTGGCTAAGGAACAATGGTAAAAGCCCATGGAAGTCTGTTGCCCAAAATGTGCTGCCCCTGTTCTGATTAACTAGCAGCCTCAGCTGAGGTGGAGGTTGCTGGTTTGATTGTTTTTTAGGAATGATGGTGCCAATCTAGAGTCATTATACTGAACTGACAACAGGTGTGTCAGTGTAAAACCAGAGGGCAGCTTTGCTGCCCACTTTTGTGTCTGCAGAAAGTTCAGATCAGTTTTGCTTTCTACTCCCATTTACAGTGCTTCTGTGTGCTGTTGACACCTTCCTTTGGTCAGTTCCATGGACAGCTCTTAGCTGAAGATGCATAAAGCTGGCACCAGAGCCTGTGTTCTGCCTGGGTATGGTCTGCATTGGGCCTCAGTGGAATCTTCTATGCATGAAAACCAACGTTTATGCCTTGCAATAGCTTTTCTATGAGCTCTCATTACTCAAAGTATCCAAGGAACAAGACTTGGCTTCAAGCCCCCCTGTGCACAGTTGAGGGGAAGGGTGTTAACCCAGTGGGAGAAAACATTGCCTTCCTGCAGCACTTCTCATTTAGCAGTTTGGGAACTTGCCAAAGAAGCAACTTCCCATTGCTAAATATTGCACTGTAAATGTCTGGGAGAGGTGTTTGCAAAGCCAGGGGAAATGGGCCGTGCTGGTTTTTGAAGAGGAGGAAGATGAGGGGAGGAAAAGCAACAGCAGATTTGCAGTGACTGCTGAGAACGTCACAGCAACGAAGTCCTAAAGGGACCATTTTTGCCTGTGCCCTGGATCAGCCTGTGCTCCTACTGAAGCTGTTGCTGGCTGAACATGAGATGCAGTGAAGCCTCTGAGCTGACGTGTTCCACTGAGGTGTGATACTGCAGAGTTAAATCCATGTACACAAGGAGAAGTCAAATAATAATTTTTTTGAGCAACTAAATCACAATAGCTCCATCAGCACAGCTGCTTAAAGCTTCTCTCCTTTTTTTTACCTGCACCATCCTAGGTGTTAATTTTAGAGGATAATCTACATTTCTGCTCATGTGGGTTAGAGCTCACTGCTGATCTGAACCTACCTTTCTCTAAAGCTTCCAACATGCCTGAAGCTCTGTCTTTATGAGCTGCTTCTCTCTGTAAAAGAGCTAAACCAACTGTAGAAATCCAGTTCCCTCCGCCCTGAACTGGAGGAGTTTGTGGGTCAGGTGCAGAACCTGGCACCTTCTCCTGTGAAAGGTGATGTCAAGTTGTTGGGATCATCAGTTTGGGGTGGAGGAAAGAATTGGCCAATTTAAAGAGTTGCCCTTCCACATTCCACCTCACGTGCAGAGGACTGCCAGCCACAGGCCTGGTGGTTGGCTGTTGGTGGCAGTGAAGGACTGAAACCAGGCCCTCAGGGGGACCCTTGTAAGATCGTGGTGCTGGAGCAGTTCCTGTGGAGAAGGAGCTGAGGTCCCAGGAGCCCTCTCATGCCCTGACCGTGCTGGGCACAGAGCTCTGGAAATGCAGAACATAAACCCATCCCCAGCCAGGTGGCTTCCAATTGCAGGAGCCCTGCACCGAAGCACGGTCATAAAAACAACTAAATTATGTTTCATTTTACTGATGAGTTTGTGAGGCTTGTAGTGGCCACAGCTTAGCAAGGCACCTGCCTAAAATTAAGCACACTACTGCCTCTATGCCCTGCTTTGCTTTACTGGAGTGCAAAGAAGTCTGGTTCTCTTCCTATCAGTTCATTCTAGCAGCAAAGTGAAATAACTGTCCACTGTGCTGGCCTGCTTGTACCTTTTGAACTCTGTGCTTAAAGAAAAAAAAAAGTAGAAGCTACAGGGTGCAAGTCATGGAATGGGGGGAAGTCTGTCACTTCCTCAGGAAACACCTATAACAACAGTGCTTGGAAAAAATATTCAAGAAAACCTCTCCTGTTTTGATTAAAAAAAAAAATTCTCTGCTCCAACTCCACAACATTCTCCTTTTATTTATTTTCCTAAAGACATGGTCCAATTTTTATATTTTGCTGAGTTAAATGAGCAATAAGTAGTAATCAGATGTTGACATAAAGTTATGTGTACACCTGCTGACTGACTCATAAAGAACAAGAATGCTTTTAGTTAAGAAATGGCAAGAAAACTAAAATACAGCAATTAACTTCACTAATAAGAAACCCAGGCAGTTAAATTATATACATTTGTTAAATCACACAAGACTTCTGAATGACCTTTTTAGTTTGATATTGCCTGATGAAAGCAATTCTGATTTCAATTCTGATTCAAAAAATCTGAAATTCTTCAAGGTTTTCCAGCCAAACTGTGTATTTAAAGCTTTCAGGTGAAAGGGGAGTGATAGTGTCCATCACTGTAAATTCTTATCCTACCTAACTCTGAGTGCCAATTGGGCATGTGACTTTTGGATTACTAATGCCTTGTTGAATTCTTAGAAGATGTAAAATTATCACTCAGTGCCCCAGTCAGGACCACAAGAGGTCCATGAATAGTGAACTGTAGAGATGTGTGTGCACCTGTGTCTCCACTGGCACTTGAGGTGTTGAGCTGAGGGTCTGCAGTGCAAAAATGTGGGAGCTGCTGCCATTCCAAACACCAGCAGAATTGCTGGCTGAGAGCTGAGGCAGGTCTAGGTCTGAGCACACTGGGACCCATGGGGATTTCTTGCAGTTTCTGTAGGTCTGAGGCATCAAGAAACAACAGCACTGAGCTCCACTTATAACTGAGCCAGCCAATTCCAGTATGTGCTCTATTCTCATACTAACTGTGATCTGTTCTCTCAAGCAGATGACTTTGCACTGGTGTTGGGCATTGTAAAGCTTTAGGCCTCTTTGCAACAAGCCCAGAGTGAGTCCAGAGCTGTGGCATCTCTGTGAACACCATGTCAGTCTTTAAAGGCTTTTCAGTACAAAAAAAGTAAGTCCTAGCAAAGAGTGAATTTGATCCTCTCACCATGTGGTGGAGGGAAATCAGAGAGGTGGTCTTGAATTTCAAGCATGAGACTTGAGTGCCTTTGAACTAACTTCTGGGCCACGAACAGTTTCTCAGAAACAGGATATGTGATGTGAATTTTACAGCCTATAACTGCTTCCTAGTGAAGACAGACACTGATAAGCTGTACTCATGAGGTGTGCAAGAACTCCAAGGGTGTTTGTGGTAATGTCTCAGTGATCCCTGGCCTGGCTCATTTACAGGCTGAATTAGTGCTTGGGGAGTCTGGGAATTCATGGCTCTTGGTTAATATGTATTAATCCAGAAAAACCACCTGAGAGTTTTGGTCACAAGGGTAACACAGAATGTAACAAGGCAGAATTAGACTCTTGATGTGTCAAATATCTTCCTGGTGGTGGATGATAGTGTGATTTTGGGGGCTCTGTATGTATGAAAACCTGCAAGACTGGAATTGAAGGGCAGCCACTTGGTGAAGGAGCAGGGTCTGGTCTGCTGTCCCACTGACAATCCTCCCAAGGAGGACCTCAGGACAAGGGCAGAGCAGAGCAGTCTGGGCACGTAGCTGGAGCTTGCACTCAGACAACATTTCTGAGCTGAGCAAGTCTGGTCTATCAAAAGGCTGTTTGACCAGCCTGCATTCCTGCTGCTCCTCTCTCCACCAGGCAGTTTAATGGGGCTGCTGGGACAGAGCTTTGCTTGTTCAAATTTCAAAGAGCATTGCAAGGAATGCAAGGAAGTTGTTGGACACGTTAATCAAAGAAAACTCATACTCAGGAGTTTGATTTATACCTGTGCCCTACACACAGATCATGTAGGCTGCTAGATTGATGCTCAGGCTACAGGTTGTAAAACTTCTCATGTGGATTCTGCCCTCTGCCCCTTCCAGCCACATCAGACTGGAAGCAGCTCGTATCTGTGTCCCAGATGCCTCATGAAAGAGGGTCACTCTCTGAGTGCTGAGAGGCAGTTGTGTCCTCAGAGGTGCTCTGCACCTTCTTTTTCTTTCTCCTCTTCTCCAGCTCCGATGTGTTCACTTAAAAAGGGCTAGGACACCAAACGGCCCTTGTCCAGGATCTGACCCTGCAACAAAGACAGTGCAGTCCCTCCACCTAGAAGAGTCACTCCTGTGAAAAACCAAGAGGGTATTTATCCCTGTCTACCACATCTGCAAACTCCAGCTGGAATCTAAAAGCTGAGCTAACATTTTTGTTGTCATTAGTGCCTCTTTGTAGGAAATCCTGCCTAGAATTGCTTGCGGAATACATCCTTCACACTAGGAAACAGCGATAAGTAGTGCAATGTGTGCAGTGCTGTAGTGTGCCCTCCTCCTGCAGCTCACAGCATGGAATGCAGACACTGAAAGGCCACCAAATTGCCCACAGAATGTGTGCTCATGCTTGTGACGGCTCTTGGGGAGATTAGGAGCCAATCCTGAATTCTGAGCTCCCATTACCAGTGCAGCTCGTTCATGAGGCCTCAAAAATGCTGGCAGCTTTGATCGTTTCAAGTCCTAGCATATAACTGGGGATGCCAAGCTCTGACTTCAAAGTCTGTCAGTCCCCAGATCCATAAACTGATCAACAAGCACTTGCATGTCATCATGCAGAAGGACTGATGAAGGGGTGGGGTGGAAGTGCATTCTTGCCTTCCCCAAAACTCCTCGGCCATGCCTGGAGGAGGCTGGATGCTTTGGTGTGATTGCTTCTGGTCTTTTCCTTCCTTCTTCACGTTGTAAATTATCTAGGTGTCAGCATCAAAGATCAGAGAGAAGCACAGGAAAAAAATCTCAAGTAAATGCTTTATATTCCTTGGGATCATCTGTCCAAAGAGCTCTGCTTGCTTTGTGAATATGGGCTGCATTCAGCCACAAAACATCCCTGTAATAGTTTACAGCTGGGGAAACTGAGGCATGGGGCTGTTAAAACGTGCCTTGGCCAGAGCATCTGCACAGTCTCTGCCAGAGCTGGGAGGAGTGTTCTGTCTCCTGACAGCGCCTCTGCATCTGCAGGAGCAGGCTTCCTCCCTCCAGCAGCTTGCCAAGGGCTGCACGAGGGAGACCCTGCCCCTGCACATCTCCTGCTCCTGCACATCCTGCCCCTGCTTTGTAACGTGGCAGTGCTGCTCCCGTGGCAACTCGCTGATCCCATCCACACCCAGCCTGCTGGCCACCCACCAGCCCATGCCTCCAGTGTCACACACCCCTCTACCTCTCTGCACTCCCACCCCAAAACATCAGCAGCCTCTCCTGCAAAACCCTGGCCTGCATGCAGACATTCTGGGTGAGTTGTTATCCATCTAAGGCTCTTCCAATTTCTTTTACTTGATTTTCCTCACTGGAATGGAAAAGGGCAAATGTCTAGAGATGCTCTTAGGAGAGACTTTCTCCAGGCTCTGCTGAGCTTCATGCTGTGTTGCCCCTTTTGTGGGTCAGCATACAGGAATACCTTGCTCCCTGTGGATGCTTTCTGCTCTGCTGGATTAATCCAGCTGCCTGAAGAGGAGAGATGTCTTGTTTGGTGTCTCTTCATCATGTAGATTTAACCAGCAGTGGAGTTCAAGGTTGCTATAAATAGTTTTGTGCCTTGTCACAGGAGCTACCCATTTATTACAGTTCTCTTCCTTGTCAACAGCATTCCTCAAAACTGGCTGTAGCAAAAGTTTTGGAGGATGTGACTGCACAGCTCCCTTTGAAATGCCCTGATCTTGCATGACTGCAGCTCCCTGACTGGGGCAGGGATGTCTGATGTCCTGAAGAGCTTTGCCTGCTCCAGCCATTTAGCTTTATAACCTAACAACATGGCCTGCAACTCTTTGGTGGATCTCTTCTGGAATTGTCATAGTCTTCTCAGTTCTGCAATCTCCTTCTGATTCTCCTAGGAAAGACTACTCAGAGATCTGCAGATAAGCAGAGAGGGACTATTTTTTTAACTATGACAGGAGAACAAGAGATTCCCTCATGGGAATTGGACTTCCCAACATTCCTTCAGGAAACACATCACAAAAGCATTTCTTTGCTCCCTTGTCTGTTCCTCTACTCCCATTTTAAATAAAAGAAATCCAGCCCCCTCTGGGGTGGAACACAGTGTCCACTGAGCAGCCTGTGGTAAAACCACCTGCCTGGGTTAAACATGGAGCAGCAGATGATTTCGTCTCTCTTGGAAGGTTACGTAGAGTACAGGGAAGCTTTGTAGCTGGCCCAGAGAGAAGTGCCAGGCCATGGCTCTTAGCTCAGACAAAGATTGCTTGTGCTGAGCAAGGTGGTTAAAGGTGAACTGAGGTTCCTCAGTCCTGAGCCAGTGGGTAGCTCCTGTCTGGAGTTTGGTTGTTGTTGGCTCTGTAGGCTTTTGGGTGCTGGAGGAAGTAGGTGTCCAGCAAGAGGTGATAAAGTTTGTGCTCTTGGCAGATCCTATGTTGTGCTCAGGGTGCTGGCAATTTCTTCACTGTGTGCATCTGCCAGCAGGGTTTCTGTATTGCTCAGTGAGGTTTAAACTTTTCACGGGCATCTGAGAGAGGCTTGTCTGCAATCCAGCACTGAAGGGCAGAGATCAAAAAGACACCCCTATCATTACTAAAGCAGGAGAGGCATTTATTGCTTGGGTACCAAAATGAAGCTTTCAGGACCTGCCATTGGCTGTTTTCTGATGTGGCTCTGATCACATATTTGTCCTCACATCATGCCTCAGGTTCTTCACCTCTAAAATAAGGACAAGGTATTCCTCAGCCCTTCCCTACCTCACTGTGCAGCTGTGGAAGAAAACCTGGTTTAGTGCTTGTGTTATAGCTACCAGTACTGTATGGCTCTAACAGTAATTCAGCCCAAAAGAAGAAATCAACTCACAGAAAAGCTATGGGAATGTACAGATTGTAACCTTGCCAAAAGGATGAAACAAATATCTGATCTCTGAAAGAGCACACTAAGGGAATCCTCTTTTTCTAAAGCCTTTCAAAATCTTAATTTTTTTTTTCTCTACAGCTTAGGATAGTGACGCCAGCACTCCTCAGGTAAACTTGCCAGCCATCAAGGGAATGCAGAACAGCAGACTGGAGACAAACCTTCAGCAGTGTGTGCTGTAAGGAATGGTGTGATCCAGGCCTTGGTTGAAATGCTTCAGGCAGGCTACTTCCAAATCATCTGACATTCATACAGAAAACTTGTCTTTTTTTCCTTTGGCTGTCTCACTCCTGTGACCCAAAATGCCTAGTCCTTCTCAACTTCATTCTCTGTTTGGTTCCTGCAGCCTCCACATGTGTGGAGGCAGAGAAAATTAGCATTTTTAGTTTGGTCTGATGAAGAAAATTCATACAGGGTTTTTAGACTGGATGAAGATTCCTGATGTCCTGCTGTTAATTTAAGAAACTTGTTCAGAAAGACTTTTTAATGCTTGGAGGAGTTGAATGAATCCAAAGAGAAACAGTGGGCTGTTGGAGAGAGAACAGGGACATCATGTTTGCCAAGTGATGGATTTAGCTCTTGGTGGAACACCCCAACACCCATCTATCCTGGGGCTCCACCCTCTCAGTGTCCCTTTACTGCCTTAATGTTTGGATTCTTAAAACTGGCAGGTGCCTGGATCTGTTTGAGCAGGTTATGGCCCCAGTGCTATTTTTATCTACTGACTTAACAAGCAGTTTGAAGAGCTGTAGCAGGCAGGAAATAAAGTCCCTCTAAAAATACAGAGGGCAGCTTTTAAGAGGTAGATTTTTAACTGCAGCTTGAGCAAACCATTTTTAGTTTCCATGAGTCTGCTCCTTCTCATCTCCTCTGCAATCTGGAGCTTCCCCAAAGAAGAACTTGTCATGGTTGTAGCTTTGTGGCCCCACGAGTCTGTGGCTCTGCTTTCTGTGAGCTTCTGGCATCCCTGCCAAGATCAGGCAACAGCAGCCCCAGATTGTCTCTCCAAATCTGTGCATCTGCAGTTGGGCTGAGGGGAATCCAGAAAGGGGAAAAACTGAGGAAATTGCTTTCCTCCCTCTTTGGGGTATAAAATGTTCTCTTCTTTCAAGTTAATTTGTTCTGTGAAAGTTCCCCTTGAAATAATTTTCCAACTACTTTGAAAGATCAAATAGATTATATTGAAAGCTACTGTAAGATGAAGTGCCCATTTGGATTTAATAAATGCTGGTTTATAGAGTTCTGCTCGTTATTTCTTTGGGATAAACCTATAGAGAATGGAAGGGAGGAAAGATTTTAATGTTTCTGAACAACTTATCCCACGAACAGTAAAAACATACCCTAGAAATATACCAGCCACAAAAATGACATCTTAAATGCAGCATTTATGACTTTCTGTATTTGTTTTGCATAAACTTTTCTGGTTTCTATTACACAGATTGATTTATGGAGTTTATTTGGAATAAATGTAGTGCATATTTGAAACAAACAGAGTCCTGGTCTGTCAAGCACCCAGGAGATACAAAACCTCTGTATGGTTCAACCTGGGAACCTCCAAGTCCTTTTTATCAGACTATCTTTTTCCATTGAAAATAAAAGGCAGAATAATAAGAAATTAGATGAAGAAAGGCAATTTGGGAAAACATATGTAGCCAGTGTTTCAACTAAAATTGGTCTGAACTTTGTATTCAGTGTCTCATTCTGTTCCTTAATGACATGTTCTTTATCCAAATGGAAATTTTACCACGAATATCATTTTTCACAGATTTGTTTGGGAGGTGTGGGGAGCTGACAGGGGCTGGAGGGGATTGAAAACTTCTCAGAAAACATTTTGATTTCACTGAAATTCATGTAACTTTAGAAGGCACACCAAACTAGAAACTTCTTGGTAACTTTTCCATTAACTTCAACCTTTAGGAGTGAAGGGAAGCAAACAAGGAGAAATTTGCCCATAAACCATCAATTCTTGATCTGTAAATGAGCTAATTGCATATTTTAGCAGGTTGGGGGAAAAACAGTAAAACAAGGATTGTCTGTATTGATTTATTTTTAAAGCACAGAAGTTACATTTATCTCTGCTTTCCTCCTGTTCCCCTGACAGGCTTGGCATCTGCCCTGTTCCTTCCTGTAACTGGATTACTTGTGTACTTTTAGTAGATTCTAGATTGGCTATAATAGTACCTTTTCTGTATATTTTAGAGTGGGTTTGTGCATCACAGCACAAAGATTCTCTCAGAAACCTGAGTGATATCCTTTACATGCCCACAGCAAAGCACCTGGGTTTTAAATACCCAGTAAGTAATCTGCACACTGATAATTATTGGGTGAATAAAATTTATGATTATCCTGAATTTGTTATTGAAAAATTGCTGGCAGATAAAAAAACTGAGGCTTGTCAGCTTTTTAATAGCTAAAAAATGATACTTTAAGCTGCATTTGCCTGCTGCCACAGGGTCTGAGTGGCTGCAGACAGGAAGAGTGTATGGTTGTATGCTGCTCCAAACTAATCAGTGGGCTGTTCTCCCAACTGTGTCATCTTTCCAAAAACCATCTGGTATTTAATGTCATGAGTCTATTTTTCACAAGCTGCTTAGAGTTCTCTCAACCAGAAGATCCAAGGCTGTAGTCAGGTTGTCATCATCTGTACTAAATGAAATGTGGAGGCTCCAGCAATCTCCCACCTGCTGGCCTGACCAGTATGACCCATATTGTCCCTCCCTAACCCAGACTGATCTATGGGGAAAGTGACTGCAGGTGTAATGGCTGTCCAAATGAACTACCTGTGCAGTGGTTGTGCTCCACCTTTTGGGAGAAAAGAGGGAGATTTTTAATCTAATCCTTTGTAGTACACTGGATTCCAGCCTCAGCATTGTCATGGACCCATCGAGATTAAACTCTGTTCTTTGAAAGTCAGGGTACCCTGAAAGATACGCCCTCACACGCTGTGGGTGTCACCAGTGACCATGGGGATTCTGTGTTTGTGTGCCTGGCTTCTGCCTGGCAGTTTGTGCTTTCCCCTTGTAACCTCTTGTGTGTGACTCTCCCAGGAGTTCCACGTTGCTCTAAGAGCACTGAGACAACGTGGGCCTCCCACCTTGCCAGGCTTCAGCACTTAAGTGACTGCCCATAATTAGGAACCATTTGATGGACAAATAATTGACCATGGCACAGGAGTGGTGATGTAACCAGGTTTAGGAAGCCTCTTTTTCATGCTGGCTGTGTACAGAGCCATGGGGAACAGAGCCACGGAGAACAGCACTAAGGAACAAATCCTGTCCTACAGCCTGTGTGCACAAAAAGCTTTGATGCCCAATTGTTAATTGCTGAAAGGATGCACAGATTCCTCTGGCAAGGCCTTCCTTGAGCATCTGACACTGCACTCTGGCAGGGGAAGAGCTTTGAGGTGTGCTTGATCCACTCTGCCCCAAGACAGCTTTAGTTGTAGTAATAGTCTTCTGTCTCTCAAGTGGAAGTTTTTTATTTCGAGCTGCCTATTCTTTCGAGGTTATCTTGAGCTTCAAAGAGCTGAGTTGAATAACTTTTCTTTGCCTTGCTTTGCCAGAGGAAAACCTGGGCTGCCTGGTTTGATGTGCTGCTTGTTGTACCTCACAGCCCTATTCACAACAGCGTGGGGTTAAAGAGTAAAATGCTATAGGTGGTAGCATATCAGCAAACTGGTAGGAGAAACTGGAGCCTGATTGCTCTGTGCACTTAAGAATCTCCAGGCATATTGGCAGAAGCCCAAATGTGCCCAAGAGGCCAGGATAGGAAAGCTGGGACCACTGTTCTTCCTTGGCTAACATGGCACTCATGTAGGCACAAGATGTTGCTGAGGGACCAGGTTTCCACTTCCCTCTCCAGCTGCTCGTTTTCCCTCAGAAACCTGTTTTGCTCTCCTGTATAGAAATAACTATGATGTACTTTAGCACGTCTTGTTTGTGATGGCCTGCATCCAAAACCTACTGATATTGGAGGAATGCTTTGCAGGGACTCAGAGGGATTTTAGATCAGATCCAAACCTTTGCAGCTAGTTTTGTATTGCTTTCCTGCCAGGACTGACTGTCCAGCCACCAAACTCCTGAGAAAATCAGCATGAAGTGTCAGTCAAGGTTCAGTTCAAGTGACAGCTAAATTTGCCTCTCTGGAGATGAATGAGAGCTGGTGGGCCTGAAATGCAAACGACCTCAAACAAAGCCAGCCAGTGTCCACACCAGCAAGCTTTTAAATCATACAGTAGCCTTCAACTATTCACACTCCAAACACCGTCTGGCCCTTTGAAAAGGCAGTTCATTTATTAATGTTCCTGTTAAAGTCCCTTCCACACTCTGTTCACAGGATTGCCTCCTGGATTGGTCAGACCCTGGCTTCTTGATGCCACTCAAGCAAGGATGAAAACCAGCCTTGAAATGCTTTAGGAGGGATGGCAAGATCAAGTGGAGGGATGCAGAGGTCTGGAGTCTCACACCTCCCCTCCAGTTCTGGGTGAGTCACGGTTCCTTCCTCTCTCTGTCAAGGCTGGGAGGCTGCTCAGACAGGCGTGCCTGCACTGGTGCCTGCAGTCCTGCTGGTACTGTGTGGTTCTGGGGGTGGCAGGGATTTCTAAATTCACTGCACTGGCATGTGCCTGAGAGCCAGCAAAGGTCTTCGATCTGCCATGCTCTGGGTTGTCTCCCTGTCTGACAAGAGACATTCTGGGCTGTGAATTGAAGCTGTAGAGCTGCCCCGAGGTCTTCTCAAAAGTCTGTCTCTGGGTTCTCTGATCACAAGGCTGTGCAGGGCCTGTCTTCACCTCAGATTCTCCACACAGAAGCTGACCAGCCCACTCCCCTTGCTGGATTTGGACATCTCTGCTTTCTTGATTTAAAAATGCTTTTTAGAGCAAAAAAACCAACTATGTTGTCTTTTCTCCTGTTCCGTGGACAGACACAGTGCAAGCAGAGCAAGCATGAATTGCACCACACTTGCTGCTCACCAGCTGGCCAGGGGAGAACAGTGCTTGCCTCTGTCTGGGCTGTGGGGCTGGAAAGGTGAGGCTAGCAGCAGGAGGCAAGACAAATACAAGCCTGTTTTTGATTTGCCATCTGACCCCTGCCAGCTCAGAGCACCCTGTCTGTAATCATGACCTAAATTAAGCCCAAATGCCATGAGCAAGGCTGTTGCTTTCTCTCACAATGCAAGTGTTTCCAGGTACCTAGCCAGAGATTTATAATCCAGCACTAATGACATTCTTGTTTGTGTGTGCTGTCATGCTGGTCTGGGCTTTCTGTGGTTTTGTTAAGTCCAGGAGCGTGCTGGCCCTTTGTGCTGCCAGCCTGTGTGTGGAGACAGCAAGGGGCATCCGTGGCTGACAGCTTAGCAAGCTGCTGGAGGAAACCTGCTGGGCTGGGTTGGCTGTCTTTAGTAGCCCAAATATCATGGGAGACATTTTGGCTTGTTAAATTCTTGACTGCATAGGTCTGCTGTCCACGGTAGGTTCACTTGATGGAAATAGCTCTGGCAGCAGCCCAACAGCAGGAACACTGCTTTTCTCTTAAATGTGGAAGGAGACAGAGGCTTGGTGTTCCTACCCAGCCAGCTCTTGCCTTGTTGATGGCAGATGACCTGCATCTTCAGCTGAGCTTAGGTGCAGTGGCTTTGCTATGAAGCTGAAGATTAGATCCTTGTAAACAAAGTCTGCAATTAATTACCAGTAATTAGCACAGCTTCTTTGGTCAGGGTACTGGAAGGAGCAGGATGGAATAACAAGCCTTGTGATGTCACATGGGTCTGCAGTGTTGGCTCTCACGGCCTGTGCTGTGCTGGGGACTGCACTGGGCAAACCCTTGGTGAGTTTGGGACCAGCTTTTATTCAGCACTGCAAAGCCTCTCCCCAGAAATACAGGAACAGTTTCTGGAGAAACCCAACTGGGTGTCTGCAAAACCACTGGTTTCTCCAAGGAGTCAAACTGAGTTTTCACTTGTATGTTCTGTGCTGGTTCCCTTCTGCCACTCTGTGCCAGGTGATGCCACCACAGCAAGACTTGGACTCCCCGGATTGCTATGGAGGACAACCCTAGTGCGTATTACTGGAAAAGCAGTTCCAAGTGTAATATATGCTCTCTTCTACCCTTTGTCTGCTTTCTGTGTTTTCTCCCTGTGCCAGGAGTTCTTGAAGTCTGTGCTGAGATTGTGACATTGGGGCAGACGAGTCAGGCAAGTACTTCACACACACACGCTCCGAGCAAACCAGACATCCGGTATTTAGAAATAAACAGCATAAAGAGATTTGGGAAAGTCACTCTTCATGCCAAGACATTTAAGAGGCATCTTGGTTCAAGCAAAAGCCTCAGCTCATTTCCATATAATTTTTTTTTCTCTTGGTTTAACTGTTGAGTTAGTTACTTCAAACCAGAATGGATTGTTTCTATTTCCAGTTGATCAAAATGAGGTAATCTGTCCTCTACTTACATTTTGAGGTGCTGATTTTCACCTAAATATTTTATCTATCAATGGACAATCATTTTACTGATGGAAGAATGTTTTGTTAAAGTTTCTACCCGTCCCTGGTAATTCATAGAAGTTTAAGCTGGCACTCTTCATCCTAAACTCTTGGCTTCCATTGCTTAAGAAGAAAGTCCCTCTTTCACTACCCAGTGCCTGGGTTAGCAGGGATTGGAGGGAGACAGTGGCCATTCAAGAGAGGTGTCAGACTCCACTGCTGTCTCCTGTCTGCATCACAAAATGTCACTCAGAGGGCTAAAATATACAGACACCATTGCATATAAATTGGACACTACTGGTATACAGTCCTGGAAATTTGAACTCGGTCCAGTTTGGTTTTGCTGATTTTTAAGGGTCAGCAGTCATTAAAGGTGACAAGAATCTTGGAATGAGACCCAGTTTGCAATCACTAAACACAGGTGTACAAAACTGGTGAAATTATTTCTTTGTGCACTAAAGGAAAGTATGGCTGTAGAGTGTATGTGTCCTGAAATGTGTGCTCAGTTGTGGGATTGTGGTTTGTCTTTGGTCGTGCTGTATATTTTTGAAGTGGAATTGAGGCCAATGGTATATACTTTGTCTCATGTGTATTCAGATTTATGTGGAATGGATTTGAGAAAATATGACAGATGGGAAATAGATGGATGTTTTTTTCCATGCAGGTTGGCAGTCCTTTTTACCTGCTAGCAGCTTAAATAATGGAAGCTGGGTGATGACCACGCATTAACACTTTCTACTGCTCTGAGTTCTTCTCAAGAAGGGAGCAATTACTGCAAAATCTGCTCTCCTTGTAGTCAGGCCAGTATTCAGAATTTAACTTCTGTTTCAGATTAGTTTCAATCACCTATTTTTACCTGGCAGATCACTTGCAAAGATGCTCATTGCTAATCAAGACCTAATTTCTGACAGATTTGTGCATATTAGATCTCCTCCTCTGTTTGTAAATAGAATTGGGGTTTGATTTTTGGAAAACATGAGCAGAGTCTAGGAAGTGTTCATCAGGGAGAAATTTGGCAATGGTTGCTGTGTGCTGCTGGCATAGCTGAACTTCAGGAAATTGAACCACTTAGGCCATCCTCGAGGATGTGCTGGCTCTGCCTGGGAATGAATCTCCCTTGCCCCGAGAGAGAGAGAGATGGGGCTGGGGATGAGTGAAGAAAGAGTCCTCTCCATCCACTGTGGCCAGAGGGCATTGGAAGTTTTGAGAGGATTCAGCTCACTGAGTTGCAGAGAAATACAGAATAGATATTTTGTACAATTTCCCTGTTGAAATCTCCTGCTTTCTTAATTTTCCTCCCAGGCCTCTGTGATGCAGATGGGATTCTGTTCACTGGGCACGTGGTACACTGTGAAACATCTCCAGAAACCAGCAGTATAGGAGAGAAACCCAAAGTGGAGGTTCTGTGGATCCAGGATTGGTACATTTGTTGCATGCAGGATGATGCAGTGTTGAAAGAGACGATGCTGACAAAGATGTCTCTGGTTCCCTGCGTGCTTTGAGTTAAATTCTGCCAAGGAGGACTTTTCATCCTGCAAGCTTGGTCTCTTCTATGGGGCTGTTGGCAGTTACTAAAACACAAAGCCCTTCTTGCCTACAAATCCATGTGCTTGATCTTTCCAGCCCAAATCCTGCAAGTAACATGCACTTGTCCCCAGGGGCAGCTTGCTCAAATAACCACAGCTCTGCCTGAAAAAGGGCCATTTGAGCCTTAGGGAATTGGGAGGAGAGATTGAATTATTCCCAGCATCCAAAGACCAAGAGGTTCCTTCTTCTTCAGCAAATGTTTTCAGTTCCCACTTGGTGAATTATTGCTAGGGATTTTTTTTCCCTTCAGTGTTTCCATGAATGTGGTTGAGGCTCTGATCCAGGAAATGGGGGAAAAAAACCTCTGAAAAATGTATCGCACCATTTCAAAACTCAAGTGGAATTAATTAAATCCAAGTTTCAACAGTGTGTCCAAAGTTGAGCAGGGCTCAAGACACACTTCAGAAGGTTTGATTTCAAAACAATCCCTTTGAGCACATGCACATAATTTAGGGAGGTTTCTGTGTATCCAGGGCAAGGCAGGAACAAGGAGCTGCTGGGTACCTGAGCTTGGAGAGAAAAGGTAGTATTTGCAGGCCATCCAGAAAAAAACCTTTTTCTGCTTGATTCAGTTTATCCTGATCCTCTGCTCAGCAACCTGCAGGCTGGAAAAAGTGTCAGGAAATAATGTTGTGGAAAGGAGAGCCAAACCATTTGAAATGGAGATGCTGTGGCTGGTACACTCACAGTTCTGCTTGCTGGAGAAGTAAAAAGAAGTAAAAATAGCTAAGGAACAGTAGACAGAAAGTGTCCAGGACATCAGGCTTGGGCTGAAGCAAAGAGTTTGGTAATGAAAACTTTCTGAACAGCAAGGGATATAGGACTTTTCCCAGCTCCACCCCTGAAAGGGAGGTTACCTTGGGGGGGTCCGAGTGCTTCCATCCTTTTATCAATTAAATTAAGATAATGTAATTTACTGCCCCAGAGAAAACTATTTTAAAAATAGTGCTGGTAGGCTGGAGCTTTCTCAGATGTTTTTTCAAAGCCCACATGCCAAATTCTTTCCTCATTTTCATGCATGTAGCACAACTAGCTGTAAGAGAGTTACACATGGGTCAGTGAGGAGTAGAACAGGCTCTTTAAAGTAGTACTTAACAAATTCTTTCTGTCATGCCTGTTCCCTGTTTTTTCACTCATTGTGGAGGAAACCAGCATGTCTCATTTACTCTTGACTTGTGGTGGTGACCTGGGAGAAAGTTGATGGGGAGGATTCCTGCATGAAAGATCAATTGTGCCTATTTAGTGTCTGCAAATGGGGATATTTTGCATTTAAGAGCCTGAAAATGGGGGCGGTTACTCCTCATTTCTGCCAAGCAGCAACATATGTTGTCAATATTTTTCCTGTGGATCTTCTGCCTGGGCAGGGACGATGTGGGTAAATGTTCTGATGTGGCTGTATTTCTGTGGAAAGATCTATATACACCTGTGTGTAGCTATATATTTTGTGGAATTTCAGGTGCACTGTGAGTTGATGAACTCTGTCAGAGATGAGAGCAGAAGCATTTCTGCCAGTCACTGTTTGGGAGAAGGGACACAGGAGATCTCTGCTGTACATTGAGTTTTACAGACTTTAACTTCATCACTACAAGAACAGTTACCTGTAAGCCAGCACTGCCTGTTGCTGCATAGCAGCAGGTGTACCTTGAAATACTGGGGAGTATTTTGGATGGGGATTACATTGCCTTAGCAGGCTGAGAATCCCAGAGTCATGCTTGAACCCTGGAATTAAAGCAGCTGAATCCAGGGCTCTGACAGGTCTGGGAATCTATCTTGTTGAACTCCGTAGCAGCTAGACCTGCTGGTACAACAGGGATATTGAAGGATCAGATGAGTCCATTTGTTTCAAAGACCTCCCAGCCAGATGTTAGCCCTGCTGTATTGCATATGGCTTTCTTCAGGCACAGAGTTAACACTGAAACCTGAGCCAGCTGATAACAAGGGCAGCAAGCACCAGCTGGGTCTGTGTGGCATTACCTTTTCCTGGCAGCTCCAACACTGGAAACACATGAATAGTATGGTTCAGTAGAAGCTCAGGAGCTTGACCATCACAAAGGCTATGCAATCACTTCTCCCTCTGAAATGGCTGCTGACAGCCTGGTTTGATGCCCCAAGTCTTTTGTGGGTAAATGGCATATCAGAAATTCATTTCCTCTTGCTTCCTTCTGCATTGCATCAGCAATGGTGGAAGTCATGTTGCCTGATACCTCATGGCAGCAGCATGACCTGAAACAACACAATGAAATTACCTAGACAGTCCTACAGTCCTTTTCCAAGCTGAAGAAATCCCTTTTTTCTTTTTTTTTTTTTGCCATTACCTGCTGGATCTCTTACTTTTCAATTTGCTGAGGCCTCTTCTGTTAGTTGGCTCATGTGTGTCCTCCATCCCTTTGTCCTTGTATCCTCCAGCTTGTTTCCTTGCAGGTTTTTCATGTCTTTCAGAGGTAAAAAGGAAAGGGAGGAAATTATATAAGTATAAAAATACAATAGTTTCATGTTCCTGTTTGACTGCTCCTGGGATGCTTTCACATGTGGCAAACATACCCAGACAATTAATCTTGTGCACCCACAGGGTGTAACTGTAAAACAGTGCATGACAGATAAAGATGTATCTTCCTTCCCTATTGTGCTGTGTTTGGGGGATTTTTTGGAGCCTCTGCTTTTGCTGTGTCAGGGCTAGGTACCCCATCTGGACCCCTGGGCATATTCTAGTTGCTGTGATAAAAACAGATCCTCTGTCGTGTTAAAATTACATATTAGGGCATACATTAATTTTTCCCTTCTGTTCCTTTTTTTGGAATGGAGAAGTCACTGAAATCAGAAGAAACTCATGGCCATGGAAGAAGGGTGGGAGAGAAATGGCTCAGAGCACACTTGTTCTAGCAGGGCCTAAGCTGAAGTGTCGCAGGTGGTGTGAGCAAGCAGGTGACAAGCAGCCCCTCTGAGAGTGCTCTCCAGAGCAACAACTGCTGAACCTTTCAGGTGGTTACCCTGATAAATAGGTCCTGCATTCCCTGAGTGTCCTTGTACCAGGGTGGAGCACTCTGGGAAACTCATATAATGAGCACCTGCTGCTGCTTCAAGTGCTGGAGGCAGGAAGCCTCTAAGTACAGGAGCAGTGACTGCTCATTCATGTGTCTCTTCTGTCTGAGCTGATGAGTTCACAGTGCTGCTCCCCTGCAGTTCTGGAATCTTGTTATGCTGTCATCTCTGCCATTCTTTGTGCATCTCAGAGTTTTCTGTATTCTTCCCAGTATATCCTCAATTTCTCTCCATTATAAGCACTTATTCTATCCAGGCTTGCTGTTTATGTGGATGGGGTTTGGCTCTATGCAGAAGGCCCTGTGGACATTAATCCTTCGGGGACTTCAGGAGGACATACTAGATGGTCACTGCAATTTGAAACTGACTTTGGAAAAAGCTCCTTGTGCTAATTACAGACCTGTGTCTCACAGGCAATGAGAGCTCTGCAGGAGCTGTGGGCAAAGGGAAGAAGCACCACAATGGATGGGGGTTTGTTTGAGGTGTCTGTCCACGTTGGATGAGCTTGTGCTCAGTGCAATCCATGTCAGAGCACCATCCCCCAGCATCTGAGTCTTTCTCACACACTCATCCAGGGTTTTCCAGACCCACCTCTCTGGGAGACAGCCAGCCTGAGAGAAAAGGCCTCAGCAGGCAGCAAGGATCCAGGCAACAGGCACTGCTGCTTATGCAATAGGCAAACATTGTAGTAAATAACATGTGTAGCTTTGTTATTAGGCTTGATCTTGTTAGGGGGGCAATAAATGTTCTCTGTGATCATTTTTCTTGTAGAATATCAACACAGGATAAAATTGTGGCTCTGGCTTTGCTCTTCCTGCTCATTAGAGCTCCATGCTGCTTCATGCCATGGCCTCAATCTGTTGCTGTTTGCCTTGACAGCTGCATGTCCCCAATTTCCTTCAGACTCATTTTGCACATGATAATGCTGGCAGTTCTTGGGCTTTTCATGTCCCTTCCTCCCTGCCCCTTCTCACTTTTACAAAACCAACTTAGCAGCAAATTGTGCTTAATTTAAAAGGGATGATTTGGGCAAAATACCTGTTTGCTGAAAACCAAAATCAGGGACATCTGGCATTCATTGACTTTTAAAAGCAAAGAAATGACACAACTAAAATGCAGATACCGAGGATTTCCCGCTACTTTGTGGGGGATGTTGTTTTAGTAAATTGAACTCGGATAGATAGATTTGTTCTACTTGCTCCTAGCTGTTGCTCTAGGTATAGTGTGGACTGAACCACTTGTTTAATTATATACCACTTAAAAACTAGCTTTGCTTCATAATTTTTCATTTGTTTGTTTTGTTTCGTCTCTGTTCATCTGCACAGGATGGCTGCTTTAAGGCCTGAAGACACTTCTAGAGCCATCCCCTGAATCACCAAACTCCACCTTTCTGCCAGAAAAAGCTTTTGTATCATATCCAGAGCCAGGCAGCTACACTGTGCCTGGGGGAACTTGAGCTGGGGACACTGCAGCCTCATTTCCAATTTCTAGGCTGATTTACAGCAGAGGGGCCAGAGAATCACTTGGTTGATTCGCTGGGCATACAGGTGGGAGTGAGAGATGCCTCCCAGAGCTGCCAGACCCTGTGATGAGAGGAGCTGAGTGGTGCCCTGCTAGCCTTTTGCTGTGAGGCAGCTGAAGCAATCCCATCTAATCAGTAGCTATAAAACAAAAAACCAGCCCGTTCTGACACTACGAAACAGTAGAGCTTTATTTGACCTTGAAGAGAATAAATGAGTCTTTGGCATTATGTGGGGAGAGGAGACTGTGCTTCTCGCTGCCAGTAGTGCATATTTTCTAATTCAAGAAGGAGCAGCAAGGCAGATCCCATAGACAGCATCAGGCATGAACCCAAAAAAATCCTGGCTTTGCCCATGGAGAGAGTGAGAAGTTGGATGCTCTAGAACAGAGGCTACTTTATGAGGAGTCAGAAACTGGGCCACACACAAACTGGATATGTCAGGGTAGCAGGGCACTGCTCTGTTTTTGCTGAGGGATCCCCAAGCAGGTCAGCCTGAGCCATACAGCCTCTATCCCAGATAGCCACAGATCACTCTGCCCTGACTCTCCATCTGTGCATGACAGGTTTTGTTTCAGCTGCCTCAGACTCCCCACATCTCCCCACTGCTGGCAGTGGTGGAGTCTGGATCAGTATGAAACCAGAATTTTGTGGAGGGTAGAAGTATAACTCTCTCCACATTTCACTGACTTCCCTATTTGTCATTTCTGGCTGAATCCTTCACTCCTGCTGGATCTTCCCCTGGGAAGTGATTGAAAGAGCCTCAGTAGTTTAATCCAAATTGCCCTCCAGTTCCCTGGTGATGCAATTAATTGAAAGCAGTATTTTTACATCTCTGTTCTGCTTAAAAGTATCCCCTGGCCATCAGGCTCTCCTGCTATGAGAGCTAAGAGTCACTGTGCTGGCAGCCACATCCAGTATGAGCCTGGATTTCTAAGGGGATAATCCAGGAAGACATCAGGTCCCCTGTGTGGCAGTCCCAGCCACAATCAGCCTCTCTCACAGTTGTGGGCTATTGCAGTTCTGCATCGGGAGTAGTTTCTTCCAGCATTGGAGCTTGCAGGAGCAAACTTAGACCTTTTTCCCCATAGTAATCTGCAGTGGGAGAAGCCTCCAGTGTCTCCCCATGATGGATTTTCTTTTGAGAATTTCTATTAATCTGCTCCCCTTGCCACAGAATTAATCACACTTAGAGACAGAAAACAGTCATGCCTTTGCTAGAGAGAACGTGCTGAAATGCAGTAAATTCCATGTGAAAATATAATGTCTGATATAGGCAAACTCTAAGGAGACATAACTTGAATGAGCAAAATTCTGAGAGCTGGGTGAAGTAGGCAGAGCCTGGGATGAGCGAGAGCAAGGCTGTGGCACAATGTGCTTCAGTGTGCCTGTTTGACAGATGAGGAGGAGGAGAACAAAGACTGGAGAGCTTAGGGCTCTAGTCCCTATCCCCTGTAAGAATTAGTTGTGAACAGCAATGGGAGAGGTTTAAAAGTTTGGTTTAAGAATTTGGCCATAAGTTCTGACCGACAGTTTGTGCTGCCCACGCGACCCTCGGCGGGGAGAGCAGACTGTGGCAGACAGTTTGCAGGTGGACTCTGAGCCAAGGCTGAGTCCCAGTTTGGCTGCTCTTCCCTATGAAAGGGAAGGCATGTTTTGGTTTTCCTGGGCTGTCTGCAGAGCCTCTCCAGTCTGGGACAGGTGCCAGCCACTTCCAATGCCTTTTCCCAGTGAGTTTAATAACTCTACTTCCTTCATCCTGTCTTGAACTCTCAAAATAGCATCCTCAGGTATGACATTGACACACTCTGTTGCCCTGCTGTCTGCTGCAGACAGTGTCCTCTTTCTTTCTGCTTATCCCTGCTTCAGTCTATACACAGTCCTGGGGATTGGCATCCTTTGTCATATTACAGGTGCCAGAGGGACCAGGGGATAAGGGGAGGCAAGTCCTGCTGAGAGCACTGGAGTGTGCTGTAGAGTGCAAATTCCCACAGCACTAGGATGCATTTTGCCATATCCTGGACTCTCCTAATTTAATTTAGCTGCCACATTTGCTTTGGCACTGGAGCACAGCACAGCCCACAACACCTGGGTTTTACCTGAGGTGGGAGACCTCATCCTTTTAGGCCCCCTGAAAATGGTGGGTTTGTGCAGACTATGGAGCAGTGATCCCAAATCTTCCTCCTCTGTTTAACCACTGACTCTTAGCAAAGCCAAAACTCCTGAGCATGAGTTCATTAGCCCATTGGAACGGTGCTTCCTTAGCTCCTGAGTTCCCTCCAAGGCTCTGGCAGCCAGACACCACCTCTGCTGCCAAGCTAAACCTTGCCATGCTGTGTGATGGGCCAGGCTGCTCGGCACACAGCCAGGAATGGGCCTGTTCTCACTCAGCTATTGAGCATCCCTGCAGACACGCTGGTTATGCCAACCTCCATCCTACAGACTTCCATCCAGGCTCATATTTCTTTTGAAGATGCCTTGTCCTTTCATCCACACCTTATGAGGAGAGGCAAACCCACGTTTGCCCCATCCTTCCCTACCAAAAAGCTGTGTCTGGATTGCTGATGCCCCACAGAGGAAGTTAAGTGACCCCTTGAAGGGACTGACTGCCATGTGAACAACCTGGCCCAGCCACTGCAGAGCTCATTTGGCTGCTTTGGCCTCTTGCAGGCTCTCTAAAAGACATCTCCCCCCTCCCTGCTTTGTGCTCCTGCCAAGTGAGCTGTGCTGTGCTGTGTCCCTGATCTTTTCTGACATTAATTACCCTTTGCTGGCTCAGACTGCCCTGTTTGTGGCCAGGAAACCAAACTCACTTGCGCCTGGAAGCAAAGCAGGAGGGAAGAGAGAGTGTCTGCTTCCTTGGATGGCCAACTGGAATAAGCAGGTGTCTCTGAGCCCTTCCTACCCCAGGGAGAGCTGATAGAAGGCTTTGCCCATTGCAGCCCAGTTGGATCCAGCCAACTGCTGAGCACCTGCTCTGCCTGCTGGAGTCTCTGGGAGTGAGGGTAATGGGCCAGCTCTGAATGTGTGCCCAGCATCTTCAGAAATGTACCACAAACCAGCACAACTGCAGTGAGAAACAGCAGGAGTAAACCCTGGAGGCCACCCATCTCCCTCTACAGGTGACTTTTTAGGCCACTAATTTAACAGTTGTTTTCCTCCACTTTTGGCTTCCTCCCTGTTACCTCTGAACAGCCCTGCTGCAGTAAGTGATACCAGTGGAGAGGCAGGGGGTTCCAGCTCCTGGTGTTGTAGAGCCTGTGGCAGTGTGATAGCCCAAGGATGGATGCTTCTCTAAAAACACCACTGAAAACTTTCCTGGCACCAGCCACACACACAGTACCACCCACTTTCCCAGGGTGACTGTGTTCCTGAGCAGGCCGGAGCTTTGCTGGCAGAATTGAATGCTCTGAGCTTCTGGTGAGGGAGTGCAGTTCTGCTGCTGGGCTTTTGGAGACTGCCACCAGCCTAAATCAGGAGCAAGAGGCAAGTCAGGGAAAGGTAAATACGGACACTGTGTTGTTCCTGACACTTTTACAGCACTCTGAAGTTCCCATCACACACCCAAATGAAACAGCAGCACTTGGAGAGTTTTACTGGCAACTCCCCAGTTACAAATTCATAGTCTGTATTAGCTCCTGTGCTATAAACAGACAGAAAGGAAAATCCGTACTTTCCTTGAAAAGAGCAGCAGCGTTTCTCAAAGGGAGCCTGTGTGTGTTTGCCACATCTGTGAGCCTGCATCCAACCTGAAGGGACCCAGGAGGCAGAGTTATTTCTAAAATACAGCACCATCTAGTGCTGTACTGCAGCAGGTCACCCACCGCGTGTCCCCACCTCGGTGCCCGCAGCACCGGGGTCCTCTCCTCTCTTTCCCTCCCCAGCCCAAGACTCTCTGCCTTTTGGAGCGGGCTTCGATTTGGTTCGTGTGTCAGCTGGCAGTGGGTTGTCCGAGGGCTGCTTTAACAAGTCTCTTTGTGTCTCTGTACTTGCGGCGTTCCAGCAGCCTCTTGCATAATTCATGGAGAAACTCTGTTAAAACTTCATCCAAACCCCAAATCATATGTGAAATGCAGCTGGAAACCATCTTTGTAGATTAGAGCCATGGCAAACATCCCTTCCCCCTGCTCCACCACACCTTGTATTCCTGTGTGTTAAAGCTAGGCAAAATTTCTAGTTGTGCAGAAATCCAGGGGCTGAGTGACACAAAAACAGCTGGTTTTTGGGGCAGTGGCTGTATCCCTGTGCTCTGCAGAACCATAGAGGGTGATGTGCTATTGCTGAGGGTCCAAAGGAGTAAGAAAGATATTGTCTGCAAGTTAAAATTCACAGTTTAAATCATTGTGTTTGCACTGGAAAAATGAACTTCATGAGGGTTGAAAACCGCTGATCTAAAGTGTTTATGGGATAAAGGTGGGATTAAAAATGCTGCAAGCACTATTTCCTAGGTGTAGAAGTTGTTTGGCCAAAAGCAGAGCTGGCTGATTATTATGGAGTTAATAATGTTTCACCTATGTTCCCACCACCCCATCAAAAATAAACAATCTGAAATTGATTGGCTTTTTCCCATAGGTAAAATTCAAGGGTTCAGATTAAAATCAAATTCTCTTCAAGTTATAGCCAGGATTTGTGTATGTGGTTAAACTATGTAACATAGTACTAAGAGCTCCTGTAAATTAGAGCAATCTTTATATCAAAGCAACTTTTCACTCCCCTCCCCTTCCAAACGCAGGCTCTATGAGGTAAAACCCTTGAGCTGTAGCAGCATGGAAGGAGAAGCCAGTGGGCCCGGAAATGCTTGCAGTGGTGCTGTGTGAGTGAGTCTTGCTGTACAGACAGGTTTCCTCCTGCTTTTCCAGGGAGAAGGAATGTTGTATGAGGAAAGCGTAGTCTGGCGATAGCTTTGTCTGATGTCACTATGGGTAGGAGTTGGGATGGAAAAAGTTTGTTCTGTGGAAACCAACACCACAATGGGGGAGGAGGCCTGAGTAACTCCTTTCTTTCACAAGCGTGTGATACCTTTTCCCACATTTATTTGACCATTTAACCCCAAGGAAAACATATTGTTTCTTTGCACTAGGCTTTTTTTATTTTCATTTTCCCAGAGGATGCAGCCAACATCAGCATGGTGGGAGAATTTGGGAGCAGAACTGCTTGCTGTGTGCATAAGGGGACAGTTTCCTTGTGACACCAACAGAATCAAAACTGCAAAGTTTCCATTTTGGAGCCAGCCCTGATGGCAGTAAAAATTGTCTTTTCCAAGTCTTTTATTTATTGAAGCACAAAAGCCAGCAGTGTAGGAACTTGCTTTCCATGGCTCACAGCAAAGGCAAGGTTGGAGGATTGTTGTGGACCACTTCTCAGACACAGCTGTGCTGAGACTCCAGGAGGTTCTGCTTTTGGAGACCCAGGCCACAGTCAGGAATGGTGGAGCCTTGGAAATCCAGCTGGCCAAAGCATTTTGCTACTCAGCCATCAGGAGCCCCATTTTCTAGGTGCTGTGGCACATCTCTTTGGTCTTACCTCCACATGTCAAATGGGCCTCTCTTGCTGCTGTTTGGCACAAACAGGAGCTGCTGGAGCACACTGGATCTGTCTCCCATCAATGCAGTGTCTGCCCAGCAACATCCTGCCCTGAAGGAGAGAAATTCCCAGACCCTGCCAAGTATTGACATCAAGAACATGTCCCATGGAGACAAGGCCACACAGCAGCTTCCATGTGTCAGCATTCCCACTGAGTCCCTCCAACAGGCAGCCCAAATTCAGCTGCTCACACACACACAGAGTTACAGTAAGCTACTATTCAAATAAAAACATTGGAAAATTCACCTTTATGTACCTCTGCTTGGCACTACCTTAGCCTTTCCTGGGTCAGTGTGGGACTATTGCCTCTCTTTGCTTCTAGACCTGTTATTTTTCCCTTTGCCAACCTAATTATGAGTGTCCCAGCTGAGAGACATTTTCCATTTCCTTCATTTGCTAGGCAACCAAATGTCTGTACATTTCCATAGGGGTCTGTAAACATCTCATGGTACATTCTTCTAATTAGAAAACAATGTCTGTAGTTGTGTTTACATTGCTATGCTTATTAGGGAGAAAATGCTGGGCTGGTTTTGTGTTATGTGTAACCTGAGATTGTACATTTGTGTGCTGTTCAGAGGAGTATTTAATTGGTTTTTAAGAAATGTATCTTGGGGGTTTCTTGGTTTCTGAATCAACACAGACAGAGAGTTTACAGCTAGTTATTGTATGAAATTACAGATCACATGCTCCTGTGAACTTTCCCTAAGTTTATTCAACTCAAAAAATGCAAGTTGAGTTAAGGAGGAAAATGCATGGCTTCAGCAATGAGCCATCTCCTTGGGAGGCACTATGTGTGATCAGGCAGCAAATTTTGGGGCACTTGGGCAGAGCTAGTAACAAATATCTGTTACAAGGTTATTAACAAGGTTAATATCTGTACAAAGGGAAATCAGAGGTTTCCCACACTTCTAGGATGGTTCATAGTATTCTAGAAACATACTGCAGGAATCCATGAGTGCATCAGTTCTGATTTTCCATATAATACAGGCTGTAGTAATCAAAATCAAATTGAAATTAATGTCCTTTGAACTGAATATGTGTCTGAGAAAAGAGTCCAGCATGCGTCAGAGGTTGCCAGTTGTGAAGAGTTGATTGTTACCTTAGTAAATTGTTCTATTTATTAGAAATGTTCACTTTATTGCCTCTCTAAATTCTCACTTCAACCCCCAGCCACCAAATCTATGTTTTATCTGCCAGAATGAAAAGTCTTTGGTCAGGTTTTCTCCTCATATTTCTGCTTCAACAGAATATAAGACTACTTTGTAACAAGAGGAATAAATTGCAGAACTGGATGCTTCTGCTTGAAACTTATTTTGTAACCTTTTAATTCAATTCATGGCTCTTTCCTGGACCTTTCCCAGTCTATCCATGTCCTGGGAACGGTGAACCCAAGCACTGTGTGCTGCCAAATGCATCAGTACCAAGTGCAAGGCTGGGGGAATTGCTCTTTGTTACTGATAACATTACAGCACCGAGTCACACAAATGTCACTTGGAAGGACCATTTTTGGAGACCTGCTCACCCTCCCTTGCCTTACAGAGTGAGGCAGGTTCTAAATCCCTCTGACAAACTGGGCCTGGCCTTGTTCTTTACGAGCCATCCTCCTAGATGGCCAAAGGCTGCAGTGAGGAGGATCACACTCCCCAGAAGTGCCTGGTGTGAGTCACAACAGGCACAGCCACACGGTGCTGTGCCTGCCTGTGACAGAAAGAGCCCAATTCAGTGCTAACCCTCAAGCAAACAGTGCCCTGACCTCCCAGTCAGCAGAGCAGCCCTTCTCGCTTATTTTATTCCCGACATTTGAACTGCAGCACATTCCAGTTGGGTAAAAAGGCTTCGCTGTCTGGAGCGTGCCGGAGTCAGGTGGTGAGCACACCCAGAGCCAGACAGGATACTGTGCTTCCTGTGAGAGTAAACACTGAAAGTCATGCAAAGCATCTTTCATTCTGGCTGGGCCTCAACGGCCGCTGGAAAGGAAGGGACTTCACAGAGACAGAGAGATTATTCTCTTCTGGCTTAGAGGCTACCTGCACTTTTAATTACTTTTGAAACCCTGAATGTTTAAAGGCTGCTCACTTTGTTGGCAGAATGTACACCCAAATTTCCACCCTCATCTGCTGGGAGCTTGCAGCCTCACTCAGGGATCTGCTGTGCAGGAACACAACCAGCGTGGATGCTCTGCACCTCCTAAGTTTATATCTAAGACAACACCATGGGATAACTGAAGGAGTTCTTGGACGTATCCCAAGTCTGTTCTAACATAAACTAAGAGAGAAATGTACTGCTAAAGAACAGTTCAGGTTTGCCCTAAGTAATTGCACCTCTGGCCAGTCTCTCTTATGGGCTTTGAGCATTGTTACTGCCAGAAGAGGGACACTGGGTTTGTCCTGGTTTTAAAGAAGTTCAGAAGTCATAAAGAGAATGTCTGAAAGTTTTATCAAGCTTCATAAAGAGTAGAGGCAGAGTTCTTTGGCAGAAACTCCCTGATCTATTAAGTCCTCCTCAGCATTCACATGAAAAGCTAGATTCCTCCCCAAAACTTCATGGAAACCATTTGTTAGGCATTCAAGATACCTTCCCATGTGGTGTGGTTGTTGACACCTGAACAGACTGGAACAGATGTTGATGGCATCCTCACTGATGCATTTTAGAAGCTGCACCACTCACAGTCTCAAGGCCAGCCTGAATTCCAGACTGTCATAGTGAGGATGAGCACAGGAAAGCCATTGGGATCACAGTAGCCAGCAGGTTCTGCAATAGATGGTTCCAACCTTTCATCATAATGCTTAGGTGTTGTATTTTATGCTATTTTGGAGCCTCCCACTAGAGTAGGCTGGAAGGAAATCAAGTTCTGTCTAGGCATGTTTGAGCTGTGTTTCAAGAAATCCTTTGATTTCCATAAACAAGTGCAGTTGGAAATCTGGCCCTTGACTCTTGTCTGTCTTTATTCCCCATCTGTAAATAGAAATGGCAGCATAGTCTGGCTTGCAGGGATATCTGAGGACAGAAATATCACCACCATGCAGGAGCAGCTCAGTTAAAACAAGTCACAAGAGCCCATGAATCCCAGTATCCACAGCCAGGTCCCAACTGGATTTTTTCATCACCTTGTGGAAGGAACATTTCAGTTTTCTGACAATCAATAAAAATGAGATTCTATTCTTCAAAAAGCTTTGCCTTTCATACTGATATCCACAAAGTTCATGGTGTTCAAACAGATTTTCCCAAGCTGGTCTATTATATGTGTTTTCCTGATGGAGAATTCGATATTTTCATTTTTGCTTGCAAAACTGTCTCTACATCAAACTTTGTTTTGATTTTTATAGACTCAAACTCTATTTTTAGAGCTATGTTATTCATTGAGGCTTAAAGCCAGCAGAGTCATCTTGGTAAGTCAGACTTTATGGCTATTTTCATGAGATCAGATGTAACATCAGTCCAGGCTTTTGGAAGGCGACTGCTTTTAGAGCTGCCAGTTAATTTGTGAGAAGATACTGCAAGGATATTCTCTTCCTATTGTGCATTTCTTCCCTAACAAAACTAAAGTGTGTTCTAATACTTTAATGTCTGGAAGGGTTTTAATATCTCTTCCTTCTTGCTTAGAAACATTTTAAGTAAAGAACCAGATATGGTATCTTTTCAACAGACCGGACAATAGCTTAAAAACACTGTGATTTTATTTCTTTTTAGTGTTTCCAGCTGATCTATTGATCTGTACTTCAACAATTGCTTTATTTATTGACCATGCAGTACTTTTAAAGTGTTTTACTGCTTCTACAGCATAAGCAGAGTTCTTTGGAGAAAAGAAGGCTTGGTGGGAATGTTTGAGGATTGTGTCCTGCAGTGTTCTCTGTCTACTGAGGTTTTCATCATAAATCCTGGCAATATAATTCCCTTTCCTGGAAATGTTCTTTTGCAGATTCCAAATTTTTTCACCAACATCAGTTGTCTGCAGTATCCCAATGAGAGGGGTATTAACATGGTAGTTTCAGCATGGGAAAATGAGGTGCTGGAGGGAGGCTCTGTCACAGAGTGTGTAGGGCATCATAATGAATATGGATTTCCCTGGAGTGATTCCTCCAGGAAGAAACAATCACAAATGTATTGGTTCTTAGATTCTGGGTTGTTTTCTTTTGCAATACTCTGTTTTCCAGGATCTCCCACCTTTTTTTCCCGAGGCAATAAGCTTGCAGTGGTGGTCCCAAACTTCTCTGTGAGAAACCTGTGAGTTAGGAGAGTTGGCACACACCTATGGAACACCAACTGCTGGAGCACACCCTCTTCCTTGATTGTTATCTTGGCAGGCCCCTCACTTTGCATATCTGACCATTCTTTGCAGGTTGTTTCATTCTCCATTTGCCCTAATGTTCTTTCTATGCTGTCTAAGTTGAGCTGAAGATCTGGAGAAGAAATTCATAGTGGTGTGTGATTAGCTATGCCAGTAGCAATTGCTATGGCCTGCAGTGGGTTCTGACATCTGTTCCAAAAAGCAAAGCTGTTTTTCCTTCAGAATCTCTCACATTACTCCAAATAGCCACATCCTTTCAAAACATGCTCCTGTGCTGTTCATACTCTCCTCTGGAAACCACTGAAATCCATTCTTTGCCTGTTGAGGGACAAACAAGGCATGTAATCAAGTATTTGTAGAAACAGTAATAAATGCTCAACAGCTTCTGAATCTTATTCACTTGATACTTAATTGAATAAACCCCAAATTTCTCATTATTGCAAAAACTCACAGACTGGAAGCTTTAGAACTTTCTTATAAATTACAGTGCTGCTATAGCACAGATTTATATTAATTATATTCATATAATTATTTTAATTATATTTTTAAAAACCCTACCTGTCCTGAAATGGAACATGTGAAATTAATCTATTCCAATTCCTTTTGCATTATTCTCTTCCCAAGCTGGAAACCTAACTTATCTGCATCTGATCAAGTGCCAATAATGATAGTCTGTACGCAAAAACTTACCCAAATTTCTGGCATTTTTAGTTTCAAGATAACCAAGTACAGACTTCCAGGGTGTTTCTGTAACTGATTTTGTATTTGGTGTGGATTTTTAGGATATTTCTCTCATACAAGAGAAGAGGGGGTGATTCAGAGTTTGGTTTTGCACCTGAATTACTGTTGGCATTTACTTCCCAGTCATTTTCTGTCAGCTATGGGAAGATTATTGATAGGCTTGACAAGGACTGGACAAACATTTCACCTGGATACCAGGACATTTTATGCCTTGAGATTTTGCTGTTCAGTTCAGCCCTTCCCACGTGGCCTGGATTCAGTTTGGCAGGGTCCTGTGTGCTACATGTCTTTGAGAGAGTGAATCACAAACTCCTTGAAGTCTCAAGCTAATTTCAGCAGAAGGCACAGCTGCTTATACTTTTATCTTGCTGTTTTCTTTTGCTTTGGGGTCAACCTTAAAATGAAATTTGCCTTGAGAAGCAGAGGGTAATATGGAAGCCTTCCTGGTTCTGCACTTACTGGAATAGGTACAATCATTCACATTTTGCCCAAAACTCAGTGAAATAGCTGAATATTTTCGAGACAGCTGCCATGTCTAATCACACTTATTTGTGTTTAAATTTTGACGTATGGTTCCCATTTCTGGGAAGCCTTCATGCTATTTAATGGATACAACATTATTTTAAAATTGTGGACACAAGCAGAAACATTGCTTGACATTAGACTGATTCTGAAACAAGGTAACCCTATTTAGAGTTAATTATGACCCCTTGAGGGGACCTGGCATAAGAAGCCCTGAGAATATTTACAAAATTGGGATGTTAGTCCAAGAAACATTTATTGGGCTTGAAATAAGCCCACATCTTTATTTTTTCCTTTTTTTTTCTCTTTTTTTTTTTTTTGGTGTCAGTTTGAGAGGAACAAGTATAATTGAATTGGCAAAGCGCTCTCTCTGACATTGATTTTTACAACAACTTTACCTTTTAGACAAAGTCTCACATGTTATTGATTTGAAAATTCATTGTGAATGTTTTAAGGTCTGGTTTCTGTCTTCTCTGGGGAAGAAAAAGAACAACACACAAAATAGTACAGTGTAAGGTACAGGTCAGGAGCAGAACAGTACATATGACATTTTCTTGTTTTCAAACCCAACATTTGGCTGTATGACTTTCCAGAGTTTGTTGTTCCTCTTGACTTATTTCTCTCTGCATCTCTGACAGTTATGACAGGGGCACAAGCCATCTCTAGATTCATTTATGTGTGCCCATTCCCACACAGAGCTCCACTTTTCAGATGTCAGAAAACTCTCTTATTTTCCTCTTCTTAAGGAAAAATAGCAAGACATTTTTGGAAAATTTTCCTCTCCTTTTGGTTTTAATTAGTGGTGCTCAATTACAGAGGCATTATGCTTGTATGAACAGAAAGACCCCACTGATTCTTTTGAGGAGACTTGCACCAGAGGAAACCACATCTACAGGGCAGGCACATTTCCCTAGAGACTGAGAGTACTCAGCTGTTGGAGGTGCATTTACCCTTTGTCTTTCTAAAGTGTTTGTTGTCTCTGCTGCCATATTTCCCATCTGTTTTTTTTCCAGGCAATGCTAAATGTCACAGGACACATGCTGTTTAGGTAGGCATTAGGATATGGCTTGCCTGAATGCTGTTCAGTAATTTCTGAATTTGAATCATTCATTTTCTAAAGTAACACTTCCCTTTGCAGTGAATCATTTGTGACTCTTACTCTTGTGACTGGGACCCCAGGATGGACCAACTCAGACAGTGCATCCTACACAGGCTTCCCAGCCCTGTCTCATGTTCCACTGCCCCCCTGCTCATATTTGTGGTGTTTCAGAGCTGTTATGTTGCACAGGCAGCCAAGGGACAGTGCAATCAGAATGAGTCTTTGTGCACTGGGGAGGTATGGCATTCTGAGATAATTTCTCCAGGACAGAGCAAGAATTGATCAGCACATGTGGATCCTGGAACTGGAGGGGACATCTGGCCTTGAAGAAATCCCTCCAGGCTGTACATGTGCAGAGGCAATGCCATGCTACCTCCAGGCCTCGCAGAGCCCACACTGTGAGCTGGGTTTGTACATACATCCTGAGTTTATTCACGTTCTGGAAAGCTGCCCCAGGAATGTCTACAATCTGGCATGTAGCATATTCCAGCTGCATTGCTGAAAGAGCCCTCCAGCCAGCAAATCCCAGCCTGTTCCTGCACAAAGGCTCCTCTCTGTAGCTGCAGCCTCAGCTGGGGCATGGCCTCCTGTGTGCAGATGTTTGCTCACCCTGTGTCTCCATCCCAGCCAGGGCAGGATCTGCAGGCTGTGGGACTGTGGCTGTGTGCACCCCACCTGCATCACCTGCAGCATCCTTTGGGGTGAAGGAAAGACCCAGCAGATGGAGAACTCCTCACACACTCCACCAGGATCCTTCCTTCTACTCCTTAGACTCACTTGGGAAATAGTTGACCTGGAGACCTGGTACCCAGCACACAAAGCAGAACGAAGCCAAACCACATTTCCTTGGCGATTCTTTGCAAGGAGGAACTGCTGCAGTGACCTGCCTCAGCTGTAGTGTCCGTAAGAAGTGCAGAGGAAAACAACAGAACATGGCCTGAGAAGAAACAGAGGAAAACTGAGCAATGTGGCCTTCCCAATTCACACATTTACCCAGATGTCCAGAGCTAAACTAAGTCCAGAGGGCTCCAATGCTGGTTTTTTGGGTTTTTTTAAGCTGAACAGCTCTTCTCATTAGGGACCAAGGTAACTAATTGCCTTAGCAAGGAATGGCATGTACTACACCACATTGCCTGCAGAAGTTGCTGATGCCCAGAAGCAAAGATAATAGTACATTCCCTCTGTTCTCCACCCTGAGAATTCACATCAGTAACAACCCATTAGATCTCAACACTGTTTCCAAGAAATGTGGCTAAAACAGCATTTCTTTGGAGGTAACAAAAATAAATGTGACTCAAAAGAAAGCAATTTACCTAGGAAACTGAGAGCTCCAAACATCAGCATATCTCAGCTTTCTTGGGATTTTATATTTTTATTCTGCATTTCTAAATGGCATGGATTCAGTCCCCGTAGATGGGCCGTGACGGCGCACATCTGATTTTATGGTTAAGGAAATAGCTGATTGAATCGATACACTCAGCACAGCTGACTGGAGTAAATAAAAGAGGGTTTGAAGGAAGCCTTGTTTTCCCCTGGATGGATGAGTCCATGTTCAGGGCTGTTGCAATCGCCCCGGAGTCCGTGAAGTGACACAAGAGGGGAAGAGCTGTCAGAGGATTTCTTCATGAGCGTGCTTGCCCTCTGTCCATCATAACTTTGGTTTTGTGAGAACACAGCTCTTAAAATAAACTGTCAATCACTTTCTGCCCAACTTGCCACAGTCAGCAAGAGAGGGAGGTGGCAGGCTGGGCCAGGAAAGTGGGACTGACCCATGAGGTAAATGGTTTCCATCACTGGACTCTGTGATCACACCTAATGATTATGAGTGGAGTAATTGTGAAACATGAGCTTCTTTGTTCTCACAAGCCCATGGGAGACAATGGGGGAAATTGTAGGAGAAATCTGTGTGTCCAGAAGGGTAGCAGAGGGAGGCAGTGGGGGTTCAAACCTGGCAACAAATCCTGACTCAGTGTAAATGAACTGCAAAACTCTGGTGGAGCCCCAGGGTTTTGGAGGCCACAGGCTCATGTTTCTCTGCTTCAACCTTTTGGGCACAATATAACTGCAAAAGCATTGGAACAAAAAAATCTCAGTCACCTTTTGCAGCAATGGGGCAGCCAGAGAATGGCACCTGAGGAGTTTGTGGGAGTGCACGATGGACCCGACCTCTCAGGATGATCTCCTGGGTGGGCAAAGGCTACAAGCACCAGTTCACAGCTCCTTGTCTGCCAGATGTGTGTGAGGTTCCCACAGAGTAACTTGCTGCCTGTAACCATTCCAAGAACCTACCTTTAAGCTGATAATTGGGGGTAAGACACAGACCTTTTACAAATACCTCAGTTTTATTTGTTACTTTGTTCTCCTTGTGCAGACCATACACAGAGCCTTTCAGGTCCCTGTTTTCTCTTGAAGCCCATATTGATCACAGCTGGAAAGTTACCATCCTAGCAATGGTTTTTCCCAGGCAGTGGGAAAGTTATTTTCTTAGGCACCTCATTGTCACTTCATATTCTGGGGAACTACTTCAGAGCAGGATCTGTTAGCTTTATGACAAATCCCTTTATTTACATGGAGGGATGGCAGTTTTGGTTCTATCCTTCTAAAACATTGCAAGGAACAGGCCTGCAAACAAAAATGCTGGTGCAAGTTTCATTCCAAGCTATCCCCAGGGCTATCTACCTCCCAGCTCTCCCTGCTGCAGTCCAGATCTCTTCCCACAGATGCAAATTGCACCTTGGGTTTTATCTTCTCTCCTTTCTGCAGCCAGGTCACCCTCTCACTCTAAAGCTCAAGAAAGGCAAAGTAGGTGGTTTATTTCTAACACCTGGGGTGGGGGCTGTTGGTGCTCTGTTGCCCTAAAGCAGCACAGATGGGGCTCATTTGCCTGAATTTGACCCCTCAAGATTGGCCTCTTGATTCCCCTCTCCTGGGTAATTCTAGTGCAAAGCTGGAAGTGCCCTCCTAACCCAGGTAGGGCAGGGGCTTCTTTGTGTGTATAATTACACTCCACTTACAAAGAGAACACGAAGAAATGCAGGCACAGCTTGGTTTGGATGTGCAATATGCCTCTGGTTTCTGCCACGAGGAGTTTCTGCACTTCACTTAAAGCCTGACAGAGAAAGTGTCACCTGTCTGCCAGAGGCAGCTGTGCTCCACCAAGGGCTCGTGTCCTGCAGGTGTGAGGCAAAAGTGTCCTTGGGAGCTGAGCTCCTGCATGGAAGGTACTTGGCTGTGTGTTCTTTGTTTGAAAGTGGGCTTGAAGGCAAAGCTCTTCTTAGATATTGCTTTTAAGGACTGCCATGAACAGCTGAAGTGTTGCTGAGTGTTTAGGGGGTGATGCAGGCTACCTGCAGGCCCAGTAGAAAAGGAGCTGGTGTCCTGTGGGCTCTGGAAGGAGTCTCACTGGAACCTGTGCTCCTTGGTGCTTACCAGGCTGGCCAGGCTTCTCTCAGCTCTGCCAGCCCTGAGACTGAGCTCATACAGACCTCATCTCAGGGACTGTCAGAGAAGCAATTCATTATTAAAAGACATTAAAAACTCCAGAAATAAAAGAGCCTAAACAATGGGTTGCCAGTCCTCTCTGAGGAGTCAGGATGGTATTGAAATGTGCAGATTGCTGTGGGAAGACTGAGCTGATGCCATTTAGTAATACCTCCTTCTCCTTTAGCAGGTAACTTGGCTCTGGACAGAGATGTGGAGGAAATGTCTGACAGATTTACACCATGGAGAGCAGCACTTGCTTGGTGAGTGACCCTGGCAGAGGAGGGGTGGTCGCTGTCCTCACTGTGGCTTTGGGGACGTAAGTTTTGATCTCCTTCCCATGGCCTGCCTGCTCCTAAGCTTTCCCTCTGCATCTCTGCTCAGAGTGTTTGGCCCAGCATTAAGAGAACGTGTCTGCTCTTAATGGAAATCGTGTTTCTGAGTGCCATGGAAGGAGTTTTCCAAACTCTGCTAGTATTTCAGTGCGTGCTCTGGAGCAAAACGGGCTGCCCTGCTGCACTTCGATTGATTGCTCCTGAATAAAGTGGACTCTTAATGCCTGTCCACAGGGGCGTTAAGAAATGTAAAAAGTATTTGTAAATTAAAATGCCTGAATGAAAGGCCCTGGTATGTGTAATCATAGAATATCACATTAAGTAGGAAGGCAAATGTCAAGGGACTTCCTGGCATTCCATGGAGCCTAGCTTGTCTCGCATAAATAGATTTAATAAGCTCTGCTAGAATTGAAGACGGGTTACATTTAAGCATATTTATTTGAATTTACATAAATATACATCAAAGAGAAAATAATGCAGGCTCTCAGTTACTTCAGTCTAGTTTTCGATAGTTAATACTTTATCCCTTCCAGCATTTCATAAAGTTCCTTTTCATGGTCTCAGAAGAGCATAAGGAATTGAGTGGAAGGAGCTGAGCTTGTTACTCTGTGTGACTGTCTGGGGGTTCAGGGTAGAGCTCTGTCTGTGTTTCAGTGGTTTCTTCATGTTCTTTATGCCTAACTCTCCAGAACCCTGAGAGAGACAAATAACAAAGTCCATCAGAACAGCGACACGTGATTTCGCCTTTCCGTTTAGGACTAAGCAGGGACCTGGTGAAGGCAGAGCAAACTGCTGCTTTGGGAACAGGTGATCACTCAGTGATCAGTGCAGGGCTGACCAACCATCTTGCCCCTTTAGCTATATTTCATGCTCTTGGTGTGTGTAATCAGGGAGCTGGGAGTCACTGATGAGCAGGAGATGAGGGGGATTCCTGGTGTCCCAGGGATGCTGGGTGCCAAAGGGACCCTGGAGCACAGGCACCTGCATGAACACTGTCCCCAGCAGCCTGTCCTGCTTGCTGAGTAGAAAACACTTGCATGTCAGTATTTCTGTCAGAAAAAGATACATGAGTCTCCTTCTCTCACTGTACACGTCCAGAGGCAAATGATTTAATCTTTTTGTGCTGTTCCTCAGCTAATAAAATGGGGCTGCTCATTCTGCTCCCCTCTACTTATCCCTGCTGACAGTGAGCATTATGCTCCAAGAACCAGCCCTTAACACAGCCAGCTTGTACATCTTGGGTGACCTGGTCTCATCCAAAAAGCCAAGAAGAGCCCTTGGCAATCACAGTTGGAACTTAAAGGCCAGTCTGTGGTCAGAAACAAGAGCATGTTTTGTTCGTGCACAGCCAACTCTGCCAGCTGTTTCCACACTTTAGCAAGTGTTTCCTATCCAAACAGAAAATGGTTGATGGGAACTGAACCAGACACAGCCATTCCAGCTAACAGCGAAGACTTACACCCACAGAGAAGTTGAAAGAGATGTTAGATGTCTCCAATGCAGTATTTACCAAATTACCAGAGGTTTGGAATCCCTTAAGTCATCTAACAGGCCTTTGCAAGGCGATGTTACTCCTGAGCACCATGGCTCTCCTGAAAGAGCATTAAAAAGTGAACTAATTTTAGCCTTGAATTATGAGATTTTTCTCAAACAGAAGGTGTCCCTGAGGACATGAGGGTAGATTTTTATTTCCAAAATGTTGCCTTTGTATATTTTAAATGGATCATCTGGACCAAGTTCTAATAGCTGGTTCAGACTGTCTGATTTATAGCAACAGCTGTTCACCTCTGTAAAGGGGGAGATTCTTGGAGATACAGAATGTATTTATGAACCTGATATTCCACACCAAGGGTTAGGTTTTCTTGCCTCGTTTTTGCACAGGTGTAAATCCAGATAGGCTCCTGTGAAGTCAATGAAATTGTTCCATGAAAGGCACGAAAATCAGAGCTGCAGGAAATGGCAGAGCAGTTATTTCTTTCTCCAGTAGACTGAATTTTAGAACCCATAGCAATTGGAGGTGATTAAGGTTGAGAAATGTGCCTAAGGAGTGATAGGGTGTTCCTGCTGAGTGATTGGGAAAAATGTGGATTCTTGCATGATGCCTGGGGAGCCATTTCTTCATATGGCTGAAAAAGATGGCAATCAGAGAGCCCAAAATTAGGAAGTAAAAAATGAAAGAATAATGAGAGGGAAGATACCTTGGACCTTTTAAATATTTTAATCCCTATCTTTCAAAAGGTAGGATTCCTACTGCTGAAACTTCTTGCAAAAATTTATTTGATTTTCAGTGTTGAAGTCTGGAAAAATAATTGACCACTCTGAGTAAAAAAAAAAAATAAAACTCCTTTCAGACAACTGTATCAATATATTTTTTTCATCTTCAGATATTTTTATTATTTTATCTACACTTTGCCAGAAAAAAAAAGCTTCAGAATTTCCCATGACGTTTTCATGTTTTGACTGAGCAGATATTTTTGGGTTTTGCTTGAAAATTTGTAACTCTTTTACAAAAAGAAAAGAAGTTAAGTTCCTTTAGATATTATAGAAGCTCCAGCTCAAGCTTATCTCTGGAGACTTGCTCATGCTTTCTTAGGTGGAGCATTAGTATCCACATGAACAATCAAAGCCATATAACTTTATTATTACCAAACCTGCTGTATTTCACACATTTGCACTCTCTTCACCTCCAGCTACTCAATCCATCTCTCTGTGTCCCTATAATACTCTTAGAGCTGAGCTGTTGATTCCAGCTCTGATTTAAAATGCCACAATGATTAAGTGTCCTCCATAATCCACTAAATGGAATAAATAACATTATTAATTCAGTATGCAACTGTCTGGCTTACAACACTGAGCTTAATATTTAATAGAGCATAATGGACCTGATTTCCAGCTACTACATGCCTTCCCTTAAACTTGCCTCTCCAGTCATCACTATTTGCTTAAAATATTGCTCCAGCTGAAGTGCAGCAGGAAAACTCCTCAGTTAAACTGAGGCAGAAATGAGACATGAGAAACTGTTTTGTGTTCCTGGGGGAGGCTCCCGGGGCTCCAGCCCTGTCAGGAGTACAGGCGTGGGCCGTGTTGACATGTCAAAATCCTGGTCCCCCAGCCTTGCTCCTGAGTGCACATAAAGTGTTGTTTCCCTTTTGGATCATGGTGGCCACGTGGTCCTGGAGGAGAAACAAGAACAAAAGGTGCCTGAGCTCCACTGACATTAGTGGAGGTCCCAAAGGATCTGCTAGAGGTAGTGCTGTTCCTTTGGATGGATGTTTGTTTGGCAGAGTTATAATGTGCAATCAAAAAATGGAGTTAAATCAAAGACCTGGGACTCTTCCCAAAATAAAATCAATGAGAAGAATTCACCCTGGTATCTTTTAAGCAGTCTGGATACAAAGCAAATTGTTTGGGGCTGGATACCGCCTGCCAAAACCTGCAGCTTTATTCATCTGAAATATTCCAGTGTAGGAAAAGGCAATTCAGGACTGTTCTCTGCTTTGTCTGGTTTAGATCTCAAACTCCCAAGGGCAAGGGCTGCCTTGCAATGCCTGACACTGGGGCCTTAGTGCTGGTCCAGCTCACCCAGTGCAGGGATAATGAAGTGAGCTCCTTGCAATAATTTGGTCTTGCTCTGTAGGCCTGGGCAATAGGCAGTCATTTTAAGACCTCAGAGATTTGGCTTCCAGAATACCTGATGATGGAGTTTTATAGCCAATTTTACTGCTGCTGAGTTGTTGTTAGCAGAGAACTAATCTGAATGCATGAATATGTGGAGAACAGTTTATATCACCTGGCAAATTTGTGCTTCAGCTTCTCATCCAATCCAGTGCAAGAAATGGGATGGTTTGTAGGATCTCCACGGCCAATCACAAGAATTTCTTTGGAAAGGTTCAAAATTCCATCTAAAATCAGAGGGGAGGGTTTTTTAAATGCCAGAGGTTTATTTTCAGAGTTGACCTGGATTTGCACAGAACTAGCAATGCAAAGGCAAAAACCAGCTGGAAGTGTAACTGGGAAGAGAACAGAGAAAGCTTCTCAAGGTTGTTGGTTTTTTTTTTTTTTTCCTTGAAAACAGGCAAAGAATTAGATATTGTTGCTTCAAATATCTAATGAGCAAAGGAGGAAAGCATGAACCTGGAAGCTGGCAAGACAGGCAGGTCAAGTATTTGCTGGCATTAATATGATCCAAACCACTGGGCCTTTCACAAAAAGGATTTTGCTGCTGGTTATTCTGGGACCAGGCTGTGATGTGAGAATTATCCTGTGTCAAAACATGCCTGAACTGACTTTCACTGCTGGGCATCCATGTCTTTGCTTTCAATGCAAATTTATTCTTAACAAGGTTCCACTGGAGCTTAGTTCTTCGATAAAGCTATTTTAAATGTCTTAGGTAAGGTTCTCTATGCAGAGAAAGGAAATTTGAGATGTTTAGTTCTTCCATATTTCCTTATATTTGTCAGAGAAGGTGCCAGAGAGATGGTAGTTTGGTACCAGGAGTATGATCCAGCCTGAACTCCTAGAAAAATCTGTAACTTCAGTAGGATTTTTTATGAAGGATCCCTGATCCTCAGGCTACTTCAGATTAGCCCTTGGTTGTAATGCAAACACACAGAGAGGTTGCAAGGAAGATGTAAGTGCCACTTCCTTGGAAGACCTTTTTCCTTTCTGCTTAAGGATTTCTAAACATACAAAACCATGCCCTAATTGCTTACAAATTATTGGGTTACCACAAATGCTTGCACTGGAGGTGTCAGGAGATGCTGGTGGCTTTTTTTTGTTATGATAACAAAGTGCATGTTCATAGCCACATCCTCTCCATAAAGGGACATAACACTTGGAAAACTCTTACATTTCTAGTTGTGCCAGAGACTGGGTTTTGCTGCTGTATCACTGTGTATCTTAACAGTGTCATTCTCTCAGAAATAGCTTTATATTGCTGGTCTCTAAATCCAAGGAAACCCCACTCTGCAGCCAGCACTAAGGGGTACAGAAATCCATCAGGATTTCGACCCAGGGCCTACCTGGGAAACATGAGCATGGATGCAGTGTTCCCTGTGCCTGGCTTGTTCCCTGTACAGCCACAATGAACTCTATTAAAAAAAAACCTACCCATCATTACCAGCAGCTTTCCTCTACTCTTCTCATGTGCCCCCTCCACTGCTGTCTGTGTTTATAGCCCCAGAATGCAGCCAAGGGCCAGAATTGTTCCAGAAGTACAATGTGTTCAGGCATTGCTCTGGATGAGAGAGGGTAGAGTAGTGCCACTATTTTTCCAAGTATTGAGAACTTTTCAGCAAGCTCTGTCTGGTCGCTGTGGCGAGGTCAAAGCATTGGCAAAGACAAACTCAAAGATGTCTTGCACCATTTCTCAATGTCTGTGGTTGGTTGGTTGTCTTTTAAAGTGTCAGCTCTTCCTGCAGAATGGAAACAACAAGGTTTTGTCTAGGAAACATCCAAATGCCTTTTCATTTTGGCCCTTGTGAAACCTTTTGAAATCTTCCAGATGAAAAACAGAAAACTCCCCAGGCTTGAGTATGTGTATTTGTTGGTACTTCGCAACTGCTGAGGGCTAAAAAGTACAAGGAAGTCCAGGGATCTGTGCTGGTAGGGTGCAATGGTAGATGAAGATGCAGCAGTGTGTTGCTTTGAGCCCTCTCCTACTGCCCTCCAAAAGAAGCTCAATGGTAAATTTGTCTTCCAAGCCACAAATGAGAAAATTCAGTGCTTCGTGTTTCCTGTATTTTACAGTAAGTTTACTGTAGTTATCAGGTTAATTCATCTTGGCCTTGCTTCTTAGAATGCTCCCTTGTATGTATTCTCAGAGGAAAAGCCACCTGTTTTTCCAATCTGCTGCAATATCTTCATTTAAAAGAGGGGAATATTGTATGGATTCCTGCTCCTGTTCTGAACTGCCTCCCTGTATTGGGATGACAGTTTTGCCACATCCCAGTCAGTCATTTATAGGTGCAGAAACTACAAGCAAGTCCTTGGAGTGGCAATTTGGTGAGAGCTCTTCTACCATTAGGGCTGCATTACAGGGCATTTCTACACTGCTTTGTCAGCAGTCCCACTGATCTCCACTGAAAGCTGAGCAAGGGAAAATCCCAGGCCAGCTGGCTGAAGGAGCTTTTTGTACCTGCAAGGCTGAGGGAAGCAGTGGATGAACTGGATCTAAGATTGTGCTTTAAAGATTTTCCCACAGAATAAAAGCTTTCAGGTCTGCTCAGAGGGCAGGATGCTGCACCACTGGATTTCTCCTAATACATCCTGGCTTGGTTCTTTTAAAGGACAGCAGGAGCAAGTAACTTTGGGTGTCTCTAGGACAGGTGGGGCTCCTTATCTCTGTGAAAGCAGGAGGTTGTCTGCTTAACAATCTGTGCATGTGACATGGCAATTACATGGGCCTGTGGCACTACTGGGTTCTTTTATGAGCCACAGGAATGAAAAGCTCTGTGCCATGCAGGTCACTGGAGTCCAGTTTGTTGGGTCAGCAGCCCATCTCAAATAACAGCAAGAACAGATGACATTCCAGTGAAAACTCCTTTACAGGGAAATACTTCAGATTCCAGATGTTTGGGATTTTTCTGCATATTTGTAAAGCTAAAATGTTCCTTTAGGACTCGGTCAGCATAATTATCCTTACAAGGCTTTTGCTTTTAAACTGTACTCCATTTTTTGTGAATGTTGGTTGTTGTCCACACTAGAGCCTGGAAGTCCTTGCTGGTGACAGGAGAAACTGAACTTGCAATGATTCAATCTCGCAATGCTCTGGTAGCAGTTTAAGTGATTTGTGTACTGCTATTAACCAAGTGACAGAGCCAGTATTTCTCTTCCCCCACCTTCCATTTCAGTCATAGTTTATTGCAGTGAAAAACTTGTTTGTTTTGTCCCTGAGAAGGCTGGGGGAAAGGGTTTATGTTTCTGCTTGCTTAATTGGGAAAAGGGATTTTATGTGGCTCCCTGCACTTGCTGCCCTTATTACAGGAATTATTCCTCTATAGATTTGAGAGCATCCTCTGAGCAGTGAGTCATAAGACACAGCAGACTTCCCTGGAGAGGCAGATGCAGACAGCCTTATCCAGAGCATCAGCTGTGCCTTTCTTCTCTTTTCACAGACAAAGCAAAGGCCCACGGGGGCATCCTGCCTCTCTGCAAGCACAGAGCTTTGTTTTCTAAGATCAGCTACCTAAAGACATATCTGGTTTTCAATCTATTTGGATGAGATTTCATTTCTTTCTGCAGCCCCTGCCCATTTCTGCCTTAAAACCATCACTGTTGCCCCACTGCATGACTTAAAGCTTTACTATCCATTTCAGGAGATGCTTACCTGTCTCCTTTGCCTGTCTAAAGCACCAACACTCAACTTCTCCACGTGGTCGCTTTGGTAGGTGCTGTGACTTTGGCCTAGTGGTCTTTCAAGAGGTGCATAGTACAGAGTCTGAGGGCTGGAGAAATTTGAGCAGTATCAGAAGTCAGATATCCTTTCTCTCGGTTTAGCACATTTGCCAGTGTACAGCAGCCAGACGTGGTTTCCCCTTGCCCACAGACCCAGAGCATCAGCACAAACATCTCAGTGAATCCCATTCCTTGCACAGCATTTCAAAAGTGGCCTTAATGCCACGGGAAATTGGCCCTGCCTGTGCCCAGAAGGAGAAGGTTGTGGATCACACATTCAGCCCCTGGCTTTGCCCATTTGCACTGGCTTCTGCACACACTGATGGGCTTGAAAAGCTCCCCAGTCCCCACCCGCCCAGTCCCTTCTCTTGTGCTGGGAGGATCAGGAGGGACTGGTTCCTTTGAGTGGGAGAGCTGGAGTGCAAAATGAGCAGCCCAAAACCCCCAAGTGGCTGCACTTCATTCAGGAACACTTCTCTCTCCACAGGGGCTGGTCTGCTCTCTTTATCCACCCTCTGACATGATCCTATATCCAGGCACTTAAGAAGAAGAAAAAAGCAGCAAAACTGAAAGCTGCTATTTTTAAACTCTGCCCTTGGCTCTTTGCAGCACTCTGCTTTCCTCCCTGTGATTCAGTGTTCTTTTGAAAACTAGGCACCAGGGCCCTGTGGTTTCCTGGTACTTGGAACATAAAATCTCCTAATTCTTCTCTCACAGCGAGCTTCAGAGGCCAGGGAGTGATTGATATTTTCTATCGCTTCATTAATAGTCACAGCACAGTAGTTTCCTAATCTGTTTTTGCACTGCTTTTTGTTTTGAATAATTTGTCTTTCAAATTTCCTCAGCCCTCCATGTCACACAAAGCAACTGCTGTTTGCTCCCCTCCTGCCTTTTAACTGCTGAGTTGAGACCTTCAGCAGCTGGGAAGTTGTGGGTCCTGCCTCAAGGAGCTTCCCCATGTTTGTTTTAATAAGCTTGGCAAATATCCTGAGGATATGTCCCAGAGTGATCAAAATCCTTGGGAAAGGAGAACTCAGCCTAATTCCTGAGAGTCTCCGTTCACCTCCATCACTGTGAGAAAGTGAGAAAGTTTGTGCCATAATCCATTTTCCCAGCTTCATGGCCAACCTTGGATCTCCCCTTCTTCAAACTGGACCTGCTTTGGAGTCCTCTGTGACAAAGACAACCCACCCACCTCACAAAGGTGAACAGGATTCATCTGTTTGGCAATCAGCATGGAGAATCTGTAGTGTCTGAACTGTTTTTCCATCCTTCTAACATACCTCCACCAATCAATTCTAGTCCAGGGAATTACAAGTTTAAAACCTTAAAACCAAACTAGACCTACTTCTGTGGTGAATAAGGTGCTCAGGGCACGAGAACTAAGTAAATCCCTGGCAGAGAAAGGATATCCTGGGATATCTCCTGCTGACCATGCCCATCCCCACCACATCTTCAGGGATAAAGCTGTACCAGATAAAGGCAGAAAATACAGTAGAACCCATGTGCAAGGGGCTTGGGCATCCACAGAGGAGATGGGGGAAAACAGGATCAGGGCCAGCTGTTGTGAGCCAGCTCCTCCCTACCACAGCGCCTTGTAAACACCTGGAAGCTTTACCTGTAAATGAGCTGCTGTCCCAGATTAAACAACACACTGTGCAGCTGGGACTCTCTGGCATGACTGCAGTAATCCTGAACTCGCTGTAAATTGCTTTTTCATTCAACCCAACTTGGAAAAAGGCAGACAGGCTGTAGTCTAAACACCCCAAGAGTCTGTATTTGCTTTGTTCCAGCACACTCTGCTCTCCTGTGATTTAAAACAATGTGTCTTTGTGCTTATCTTCTGGGCTTGGCAAGGCAGTTTTTACCTCTGGGTTTTTGTCTCAACAGGAGAAATTGCTGTTTAACAGATCCTTTGTGGACTTCCGACCAAAACCATCCAGTGCAACATATGGTAAGTCATTCAATGTTTTATAAACTCAGACCCTCAACTATAGCTATTTATGGTGGAAAGTGGCATATCAACAATTTCTTTTTGGTTACAAGGGTAATGAATTCTGTCTTATGTTTTTATGACATCTCAGTTTGGGTTTCTCCAGCCCTTCCTTAGATCATAATGCCTTTGACTTTACATTCGTTGCTTCTGGTGCCTGCCACAGCAGCTTAGCATTGTGGTGTGTCAGCAAAGGAAGAATCTCAGCCACATTTCCCTTGCTCCAAAACACACAGGCCCTCATTACTTGTGTTAAAGGGGAAGGTTTGTGCCCTGGTGTGACACGTGGCAACAGCATGTGAGGACATGGCTTTGGATGATCCTGTTACTGTGCTGATGTACCCATTCTTAGCCATGTCCTCCTCTGAAGCAAAGAAGGGGTGGGACAGTGGATAAATGAGTATGGCTTATGGAGTGGCTTTGTTTAGGTTCTCTTGGTCCAGCCATCAGCACTTGAGTGAGGCCAGCAGTGGAGAACAGTTGGGATTTATTGCAACCTCAGCACGGGGGAGGGATACACTGTACAGTGGTGGAGGGCAACTCAGCTGGCAACCTGTGGGCTAGTGCAGAGAGCAGGACTGGGTTTGCTGCACCAGCACATTTCTATCACTGCAGCTCTGCAGCTTTCAGCCTGTGATGTTGCTCTGTGTTCCGTGGTTGTAGCACCACTTAGGGCACTTGTGTGCCCTAATTCCAGCACAGGGTTAGGAGGCTAAACCATGGCATGCATGTTTCCTGTTGAATTTACTGTTTTGCACTTGGGATAAACTCCTCCCCCTCTAGCGAGCAGATTCCTGCATTTCTGAGTTCTGCCTAGTAGCAGAATTGGACTGAGCAAAATACCACAGGAAAGATGATGCTGAAGGAAGTATTTATTAACTCTATTACCAGATGCAGAATGGTAGGCAGCATGTCCAGCCCAGACATATCTAACCAAATTTAACTGAAGGTCATGAATCAGCAGAGGTCCAGCAGAGATTTTCTGACTACATGCCCAACAGATGTGCTCTTGCCTGACCCTATCCTATCTCAAATGTACATGTTGCCTTCCTGAGCTCAGCATTTTTCTCTTCCAATCACCCCTATTGAAGTTCAGCAAGGTGCTAAGACGCCAAGAGCTTATGGTTTCAAAGAGAAAATTTAAACTTGGGAAAGTCTGAATCTTGAGAGACCAAGCTTTTCAGCAAGTATTTTCCACCTGAAAGTTTGTGTCTTGCAGTACCTGGGGCTGGTTCTGCCAAGTCACCTTGGACATGCAGCAGTGAGGTCTCTGGTCCAAAATCTCCTGGAAGTGTGTGGCAGTTTGCCCAAGAACAAGGATGGGCAGTTCCTCTCTCTTTTGATTTCAAAAGGTAGCAAAATCAACATGACAAGTTAAAGAACATGTCATATCCCACTGCTCTGTGTGCATGCTTATCCTTAATGATGTGCTTTTAAGGATCTTGGATAAGAACCAAAAGGAGAGCTTTGAAAACTCACTCACACAGAATAATTGTATTTAACCTATGCTGTCAGTTCACACTGTATCATCTTCAGGAGCAATAAATAAGCATTCTTACAGTAACCTCTCACTATTCAGTACCAGGAGGTGAGGGCACATGTGCCTCCCCAGACATCAGGTATGCCCTGGGGGTGGTGGGAGTGCTTAGTTTGGGTTTTACACTTGACGGTAGCAGTGGGGGGATGAAGTTAAAATGCAATCATTCTGAGTCAAACAGTAAGGCCTAGGAAAACAGATGTGGGATGTTTGCCATGAGCCAAGATCAACTTCACAAAACTCAAAAGATTACTTCTACAAAAACTGGAGTGGGGGGTGGAATTATCCAGTCAGGGTTGTGATGGATGGGGGCAAGGAAATAGCTCAGGAAAGTCAAACAACAGAATCTGCAGCACAAAAATTTTAACTTTATGATGGTGTTATTTTGTCATCGGTAGGAAACTCTTTCCACAGGATATGAAGAGTATTAATTAGTATCTTCTTCTGACATAAAATAGGAGAACAGAGGCTTTTATTTCTCTGAACTGCTTCTGCACTATCTCAAGAGCAAAACTGCCCTCCTCTTTAAGATCCTGAGCATATAGGGCTAATCAAAGTACAACACTTTGAGACTGCTGAGCTCACCCCAAGTCTTGCAAACCAGTTGGGCACTAGATTGTATTTACCTCTTTGGCATCTGGCCTAGCTTCTGCATCCAGGTTGTTTTTTATGGTGCTGCTCTGCATCAAGTGTCTCACTGTATTGGGTCTTTCAGCTCTGTGGAAGAGTGGCCATGGAGACAAAGCACTTCCCAGCTCAGCTGTGAGCACAATTCTGGCTGCTGCATCTTGTCCAGGGTGAGAGGAGGAGAGGTCCCTGTGCATCTCTAAGCCCTGTGCTCCTGAGGCTCCAGGCAAGAGGCTCAGAATGAGTTTTGTTTGCTCTCTGTGAGCTCTTACCATGCAGCCTAGAAATCTTCTGGACTTGACTGCAGGCTGTAAAACAGGCTGGGGAGATACTGGCTTCTAGTTGTTTGTCTCCAGAGGTAAACCACTGCTCATGCAGTTCTAGCCTCCAGCTCCAAGGATGAAATTCCCTTTCTGTGCCAGAAGAGCAGCAGCTCCAGCCTGCAGAAAGCTCATTTGCCATGGCTGTGCTGTGGGCTTATTTTCCTCCACAGTAGCACCAGTGTCTGGCTGGAAACCATGGCAGATGAGGCTCGGAGGGCTCAGTAAAACCCCTCCATCCCTCACCAGAATGCAAGACAAAAGAGCTGCATCTCTAATGGACAGGCTCATATCTCCCTCTGAGGAGAACCATTACAAAAATATTTCCCAGATATTTGGCTGGGCATTTCACAAAACTATCCAGTTTCATGATGCTCATTTTTCCCATTGTCTAGACAGTTGCAAATCCAGACAGCATTATCAGTGTGAACCTACTGCACACACAAAGACACACAAAAGCCCATTTTTCTGCCTGTGGCTTTTACAGGTATGTTCTTGCTCATGGTGGTAACCTTCTGAATTGCTCCAAAGTGCCTGGACAAGTCCCATAGAGATCCCATTCCTCCTGCAAGGCTGGCATTTGGTTCAAGCAACACTGAACTGTGTGGATACTCTGAAAGTTGAACTGGAGAGAGGATCTGGCCCCTCACTGCCTACCTTCAAGAAAAACAAACTATGCTCAGGGCTGGACAGTGCTGTGAGCCAAGCCTGGACATCCCTCCTTGGGACAATCTCCTGCCACAGTGGTGTTCCAAGGATGAAAATGTTCTTTTGTGGCTTGCATGCTGGAAGTGTTCATGGAAAGATATTCTGGGGCTGTAGGCATGTAGATGAGGCCCTGCCAGTCCCTCCTGACAATGAAAAGGTCTGTGGGCATTTGCTCCCTCTGTCTGGCTTGAAATGTTAAGACGTGTGTGAAGGAACAGCACATTCTTGTTCAGCACAGCAGGGGTGCCAGCCCACATTTTAAGTCAGGCTACAGCACCTTCCCCAGACTTTGGCATAATCAGTACCTGTATTTATAGCTCCACTGTACTGCCAAGGGGCAAAAACACGGTAGGAGCAGGAGCTGTATTTAGAAATAACTTCTGAATGAAGATGCTTAGCCAGCAGCAGCATTTCCTGTTGTTTCTCTTCTCTAACTTGCTAAATTCTTCACCTTCTTCCCAGAGCCTTTTTCCATATGTGTGTGGTTTTCCTGGCCCATTGAAGTGGGGGCAGCCCCTGGCTGCTGGGCTGTACCCACATTTCTGTGGAAGGCCCATGTGAAATATGAAGGGCTTGCCTGTAGCACCCTTTCAGCTTTTTTGGAGGGTGCAGGGACTCATCCTGTGCTTGTGGAATGTGAATTTTGCCAAGCCGCTCTTGATTGTGGGTTTACCAGAGAGGCAGCAATATTGTTCTACTAATCAGAGTCCAGGACTTGGAGTGTCTGAACAGCAGTGACTTTGGTGAGGGCTCCACCCAGGCTGGGTGATTTGTTTCCAGGAGCCACTACTGGCTCCTGAAGGTGAACAAAAGGGAAGGAACTGAAATAACCAGAACGTGGTGGTTTCATCTTCTGACTCAGAGGTGTCTGTTACCAGCACTGGGGAATGCAGGCAGAGAGAACCCAGGGGGATCTGAGCAGTGCTGAGATAATGTTCCAGACAGCCAGTCCATGCAGGAGTGGAGGAGGAAGAGGGCAGTTCTAGGTGAAAATTTGTGAGGGCTTCTCAGTGAAAGTGTTGGGAAGGGAGGGCTGGAGAAGTTCTTTCTTCCTCCAGGATAGCTGTGGTCTGTTCCCCAGCTGAACTCTCACTCTTTGTCTGCTCTAATCCACATCTTAGCTCTGCCAGCTGGGTTTGTTTTGCAAATTCAAATCTGATCTCCTTAGTTTGTCCTGTGTTCTTGCTCAGTTTTCACAACTCCATATTTCCACCATATACACTTTAGAGCGAAGCATCCGACTTGCCCCTTTCTGACTGAAAAGGGAAAGTATAGAGGCTGTAATAATAGCAGAAATCTTCTAGTCCAAAGTATTTTGCAGAAGGCTGGTTACATCAGGAACTTTACTACTGCAACTCTCATTGTGCCATTTGACTTACTGAAAACTGAAAGATTCAAGTTTTATGTCCATGGAACACACCCAGCTCTAGGGCAGTGGCCATGTTTGCTAGAACAGTGTTAGCATGAATGGAGAGGGTGTTTCTGAATCTCTGTACCAGAGCAAAACCCAAGAACTTGGTTAGATTTTTAGATTTGAAATGCCCTTTGGTATTTTGTGATGCTTGGGAAATGCATCCATATTCTGTGCCCTTCTGAGAGAAGTGAGGAGAGCAGACATCTACTTAAATTTTCCTGGAACAGGTCTGCAGATGAGTCTCTAACAGACTTTACTTGAAACAACACTAACATCACAGGCCAGAAACACCTATCAGGCCCTGAGATTTGAGGGGCTGTCCTGCTCTGCCACAGCCCTCTGGCACACTCTAGAGTAAATCACTGGCTTCAGTGGAGTGAGAAGGAGGTATTTACCCAACACTGATTGCATTGGAAGGATGTGAACTTAAAAAGTGTTTGAATTAACAGGTGGCTAACAAAGGTCATCAGAAAGACAGGTCCAAAGGCAAAGCTTTTGCAACAGGTGTGCACAACCACTGTTGAAAGAGACGGTAGTAACTATTTCTAAGGCTGTGGATATCCCTGAGGAAACCCCCTTTTGGCAGCAGCCTGGCCTCATGTTTCCCATCAACTGTAGCTTTGTCTCTTCTGAAGCCCCCTGCTGCAAACGAGCAAACAACGGGCTGAGACAAGATGAATGGAAAATATTGCCTGTGTTAGAGAGGTAATGGCAAATCCCATGCCAGGAGGAATAACAAACAGGAGATCATTGATATAACTCTGCTAGTCTTGATAGGTTTTCCACCAGACATGTGGAAGCACCTATAAAGGAGGCATTGTCTGTACTGTCACTGAAGGGAAACAGGAGAAATGAGCTGGAGCAGGTGAGGGAAGGGTGGGTGTGCCAGGTGAGCAAAATTGATCAGTATCAGGAGAATGGGGGGGGGAGTGGGTGAGCAATCACTGGGCTGTGAATGCTGAGGATCAAAAGGTGTCCATCAGGCTGTTGTTCATTAGCCAGACCCTGCTCTCAATCCTCGGTGACAGGCTGGGAGTTGAACTGCAGGTTTGAGTCTGGTGGCTTCAGTGCATCTTGCCCAGAGCATGAATGAACATTTTGCATCTGCAAATGGTGCAGGTTTATCAACGTGCAGGATCTGTGCTGTGGTGTTAGCAGAGCCTGGCCACGTGGAGATTTTAAGGTTGCTGCATGGACTCAATGTGTTTGTTTCTAACAGGAATGCAGAGTTAGGCCTGTGTTTGTGTTGCAAATGTCCATCCCTGCAAGTGATACAATGCAGAAGAGATTCCTTGAGGGTGGGCTATTGCACTCCCTGCCCAGGATCTTCTGTGACACTGCTCTACTGGGCAAGAAGCAAGGCAGCTTCAATGAATATGGGTATTGTTTTTCTCTAGGGACTTCATAGAAACCTCTTCTGAAACCCCAGTTACAATCTCAACCTGATTAAAAGGGATGAGGAAGGGTGTATCTCACCAATAAAGACACTCTAAGGCTCTGAACATTTGCAGGCAGGAGCACGTCTTCTCCATCCTCTCTCCCTTTGCTTCCTTGGCTGCAGATGCTTTGGTGCACAAGTGCTTTGGTTCCCGTTTGCCTGATTTGTGGAAACCTGAGGCAGACAGCAGCCTGCTCTTCCAACATGCTGTAGAAAAAAGTTCAAGGTGTGTGGGAGGGAGGAGGAGAAGAACTATTTCCTGCAGTGAAACTCGATCCTTTTCAACTTAAAAATAGGAGGAAAACAAATTCCTGTGGGACCTTCTATAAAAGGGTTTGACAGTTGCCTACTCTCAGCCCCACCTCCCAGAGCTCCCCATTTGTCTGATGCCTTGGAAGGAGCCCTCCTGAGCACAAACACAGATCTGTGACTGCAGCCCTGCTGCTGGGGGAAGCGGCTCTGCTCCACGGCAGGGGTCAGCTGCAGGGGAGGGTAATGCACTGTGACAGGTAGCAAAGCCCAGGATTAAGTGTTCTTTGTGTGGACCTACCATGCAAACAGCTTTTCCTGGGCCTCTTTTTCTTGCTGTAAATTTTGTCCAGACCACTATAAAGAAGCAAGGAATTGCTGAGCATTTTTGCAGGCTGTGTCAAGCCAAGAGCCCCCAGGAGGGATCACACAAACAGCAGCCAAGCCCCCCATCAGTGCTTGCATCCCCTCGTGGTGGCCCTGTGAGCTGTAAGCCAGCCTGTGTGCATGGCACCTGGAGGAGAGGAAACTCTGGGCACAGCTTATCCAGGCTTGACTGCCTGATCAGGCTCCAGCACATCATAGCCACAGCCATGTCCCTGCTCATCCTTGCTGCTGGACGTCTGCTCTCCTCTCCCTCCTTTCTGCATCACCACCTGATTCCAGGGCTGAGTGGCAGTGCCACGGACCCCAGTGCAGCAGCCTGTCCCCCCTGCCCCCTGTGCTCTCCCCTGTCAGTCCTGCTCCTTCTTTTGCTTCACTTTCTCAGTCTTGCTCTCCTCTCCCTTCTACATCCTCCCTCCTTCCACACTCTGCATTGGCATGGTAGGGCTGAAGGCAGCTAGAGAGGCAGGTTTTCTGGAAGCTCCTATTCCTCTCTGGGGAAGAGAAAATTAAGCTTTAGGAGGCAGAAAAGATAGCCAGAAAGTCTCAACAGTATTGGCAATGGCAGCACCACCAAGAATGCTGCTGCAGTTCTCCTGCCCCAGGGGTGCTGTTGGACCTGACATGGCCTGGCCCCATGACAGGCATTGATCAGAGTTGTGCCATCCTCTGCTGCATCATCTGCCCGTGCTGCTATCGTGAGTCACTTCAGCTCTTGGCTACAGCCCCTGCTGAAAGAGGGAAGGCTCCCAGCAGGAGTGATTCACCAAGCCTCACCAGCCGCCTCTCATCTGCTTCCAGCCACATCACCTCGGGGCTGGAGCACTGGAGCAGAACAGCTCCAGTGCTTTCCCATGGCCTCGCTGCAGAGCTGCTGTTCTCCTCCCTGACCTCCCTTAGACCTCCCAGGTTTGTGCTGTTAACACATTCCTGTGATTCCTCCCTCCTGAGTCAGTAACAAACCGCTTCTGGTGCAGATCTTGGGGTGGTGCTGTCCACAGGGGTGCAGAGCCTGGCTGGAGCAGGACCCCGCGTCTCTAAGTTCAGAGCCACCCTCAGTCCTCCTGTGAGCTTGGGGATCTTGTGCTCTGGAGCCACAAGAGCTGTTAAAGCCATCCCACTGGAGCCAGTTAACGTGATTAGGTACTTTTCAAAAAGCAAAGGGGTTTTAGGCTATGGGCTCAGGCCAGTTTCTGCTCTGGATGACCACACTATGCCTCACTGTGCCTCAAATCAGCCATGAGCTAACGCAATGTCCTGTGTGTCCAACAGCACAGGCAGTTACCACAGCTTAGCTGATGAGCAGTAATTTATTAAGCCTCTGTAACAGTTACTGCAATCATCTCTCCAACCTTAACAGAGCCAAATATATTCCCAATGTGATGTCACAAGAGTAGAAAATTCATCTTTTTTTAAAAAAGTGTCTATCATTGCTCATCCCTCATAAATCTGCAGCTCTTTTTCATCTATCCAGGTCAGCAACCTGTCCTTCCAAAGGCTGTTTCCACCTATGTAGCCCAGAGTTGTACCTATTTAGGGAAAACAGGTGGCTTAGATGAATGCAAGCCTCTCTCTCCTACAGACATGAGATCAAATGACTTGGATTATGATTGCTCAACAAGTAATTACACTTCAGCTGAAGCAACCTCACCATTGTGTACATGCTTATAACTTGCCCAGCTCCTTCTCTGAGCTTGCACAATGTGGTTGCCTTACTAAGAGTCTGATGCTTGCTGAGCTAATCCAAACCAGCCAAGGCTCTGGAGCCTCTGTTTGGACAGTCACTCCTGGACAGTTTGACGTGTTACTTGTACTGCAGCTTCCTCCTTCCTCTGCATCCAAAAAGTCAAGTTTCCTCTTGCAGACACTTTAACTGTAATCACCAGGCCTTGCCCTGGAATGTGCACAGCCCCTTTAATCAGCTCTTTATCACCCTGAGAAACAGCTTTTTCTGTAGCACTTAGACACCTACACCCCATCAGCAGCTTGGTGTACTAGTTGAACTCACAACCAGTGGTTTTCAAACTATCTTTAATTGAACACCCATAAATTTGTCTGTAGAATGTCCTATGTGGATGTGTCACAATAAATCCTGAAGGAGGGAAACAGTCCATACCTTTGATAGAGGAAGCAAGCACGCCTCAAGGTGTAGGCTGTGATCCAATTGCATGGAAGGCTTCATACAGAAATGTGTTGGGTTTGCTGAATTTTTTCTTTTCTTTCTAGCTGGCGTGGAAGAAAAAAGAGGATAGTTTCCAACAGGGAGGATAAAACAGTACAAATTAAATCCATTCTCTGGCCAGTGTAACAATTGTAATTTCCTGCTATTCCTTGGAAGCTGTACAACCCAAAAGGGAGATATTTCAAGACCGGTGTGTCAGGGGTAGAAGCACATGCATCTGGTTATTTTTAATGGCAGCTCTGTCCCTAATTTTCAGTGCTGGCCTTGATGAAATGCCAGCTCTGTTTCATTAACCTTTTGTCAGTATGGCAAAGAATAAAAGGTGACTCCCAACTTTAGCACCTGAGATAAAGCTTCTTTTCCCAAAAAGCCATTAGAAGTCTTTAGCTATACCAGGCAGAGTTTTGGATATAGAATGGAAAGAAAAAGGGAAAAAAAAAAAAACACTCTGTGAAGTAGTTACTTTGTGTAACAGAGCCTGTACAAGTCTCATAGCTGCAGTCTTCATTACTGTCTGAAATGTGTGTTAGAACCAAGTTGCAATCAAGGTAACCATTTTTCTTTACAAGCCAAGAAAAATACTGGGTTTATTTTCAGACCATTAGGAATAGTCTCTCAGAACAGCCCTCCTTTCCTTGCTTCATCTGGGCTGCTTAAAAGCAAAAGAAAAGGCACAATTTCAAACCATGGCAGCTGGGAGCTGCACATGGGTTAGGCCCCAACAAACAAAATCTTCACTGTGCCTTGGAAGTGCTTTCTCAGGGCCCAAGACTCAATCCAATACCACAGCCAAAGGATTAGTGCTCTGGTGGTAGAGCTGGGCAAGAGACAGGATTTTTGTTCTGTGAGAAATAATGCAGTGGGTCAGGGAAGGAGGAAACACAAAGTCAGGTTTGTTCCAAAGCTCCAGTTTGTCGGGATGTCAGCACCAATGAAGCAGCACAATGCAGCTCCAGCCCTCTCCTCCCTCCATCTCCTGCTTTGTAGGTATGACCCCCTCCAGACAGGGCCCTGGGCTGCCCACTGCTTTGCAGAGAAATAAGTAACCAGCCTGGTGTCTGGTATGCCATGTGTGGGATGGAGCCTGGAAAACCCTTAGAGTCCCACCTGCTTGTACCATAGCTCAGTACATCCGTTTCTTGTGATCTGTCCTGCCACGCTGAAATGGAGACAAGAGCAGAGATGGGTACTGATCCATTAGAAAATCCACTAAGTAAAAGCAATTGGCTGGAAACCTGCTTTCTTGCAAACCAGAACATTTCTTGTCCACAGCGTTTAGCACATTCAAAGGCGCAATGCCAGCACACAAAAGCCAAGGACTAGAGGCCTGTAATTTGCCTTTCCCATCTCTGGGGTACTGGAGTTGAGTGAACATTCCATAAGTTTCATTATGGTCGCCAGCTTCAAGCCAGGTTCTCCAGGACATCCGCTGCAGGCAGGGATTTGGACAAAGAGAAAAAGAGAGAAGGTCTTGAGCACAGAGCCTGGGACAGGTCTCAGTTTGAGGTCTGAGTGAACCTGGGCCATTTGGGTGGGACCTACTGAAGTTAAGAAGCTTCTGTGTGGTTTGGATTCAGATCTTGGCAGAACTAAGCTCCGGCCTTGATGAGCACATCTTGCTCCAGGCCCTTCCTGAGGTGACACTGAGCAGTCCTGTGAAGGGATGAGTGCTAAGAGCTCCTGGACACAGGCAGTGAGGGAAGGTCATGGCTGTTGTTCCAAACTCTCCTTTCCTTGTGCTTCTGCCCTGGTTGCAGATCTCAGTGCTGGTGGTCATTATTCTCAGTCCTCACAGAGATAAGGGGTTTCTTCCCTGCCCCTATTCATTGTAAACCAGGGCAGTAAATTTGGAATCTGTCTGGGATGGGATTTAGTCACAGAGGTGGATATTGGTGTTCCCTTGAAGCAAAATCCCAAAGCTTCAGCAACAGCATCTCATCTCAACATGGCATGTTAGGGCAGACAGACTTAACAGTAAACATGGGCTTATACACCCCCTGGCAAAAACCCAGCAGAGCGTTCTTCAGGGCTGAAATGACCAGCTGCAAAAAGCATCCATGTAACAAGGGATGCACATGTGAAGATGTGCACATCTTTTTTTTGGCTTTGGATAGGCTGGGGGAATGTTTTTCTCATACACTGAGAATAACAAAGAGGATTAATCTCTGGGAAAAAAAATGGGCCACTATGTTGAAGTGGGTTTTCATCAGTCTTGTGCTATTGTGTGTGTATCTCGGGTTTACTAATGATTCAAATGAAAAGTAATCAGGAAAAGTGCTTGGAGAAGGAGATTTTCCTGTATTTATTTTGGACCCCTGTCCAGTGGAAAAATATCTTCCCAAGCATTTTGCTTGGCGACGTGGCCTGTTTCATTTGGAGAACAATTGATGGTGATGATGAGTGGTGTTAGATGCGATCGCTGTTCGACAGCTTTCTGACTTGCCTGCAAGTCAAAACAGCAAATTCCATGCGACTGCACACGTGTGCTGAGGAGAGGTGGGGAGACAGAGGCCGTGGACACCCTGCTTGATGCATTCACTCAGTCTGTGCCAAACTCCTCACCAGGCTCCTTAACGCATCCCGTGTTTGCAGCAGCTCCTGCTGATCCCGAGGGCTTTGCTGTCTCTGCACTTTGATGGGATACCACTGGACTAACGTGCCCTGGGAGAGTTTTAACCTCTTAGTGGAGAGCTTGCCTGTGGCTCTGTGCATGGTGAATTCCATGCCTACTGGAGCAGACTGCTCCTGCTGGCTTTCTGTTTCATGGAGTTTATTCTCAGCTGATGCTGTCCTGGCTTTGTATTCACACCTTCCCAGCTGTAGCCCTGCCCGTGCCTCCTCTCCTCCAGCTCCAGAGAGGACAAAGAGACTGACACACACAAAACCATCACTCCCTGCACTGGCAACTCAGCAGAGGGGCCGCCTGGAAGGTTAAATCAGTGAATACCATTTGTCTGGTTTCATTTCTGAAAAAGGAGCAGCCGCCTGCCACACTCATTCCTCCCTTTGCCAAGGACTTTTCAGAGCAACGGCCTCTGGTCTCGGTGGCAAAAGGGATAAACCCAAAGTAACTCTGCTGAAGTCTTCAGAATTGCTCCCAGGATAACTGAGAGCAGAGCAGGGGCCCTGAGAGTTTCCTGAGCTTCACAGCCATAGCCGCAAGGCAAATAAAATGAGATTAACCAATTACAATTAAAATGAGAGAGAACTGCTTTTGACAGTAATTTTGAATTTCCCCTAAAACCACTTCCAGCTGTGACCTGTGACTCGCGCAGCGTTTGCCTGAGATCTGCCCCTGGTTGTTTGTTATAACTGGTGCTTTCAAGGACACTCAGTCCTGCCTAACAAGAGGTTTCCTAGGCAAAAGAAAAAAAAGTGAAAAATGGAAGAGGAACTAACACAGGGCATCCCTGCAGCGAGGCCCAGACACAAGAGCCCTTCTGGCAAGCAAATCAGAGCAGCCAGGCAGTCTGCAGGGAAATAAGCGGGGTAGTGCTTGCATCAAATTCCTGCAGCCCCACACGGATGTGCTGCTGTCATGCAACTGTGAATCCCACCCTGGGAACATCCTAATTCACACTGGTGTAGAGCAGATCTCTGGGCTCACAAAGAAGCTGGCCTTACCCTTGCAGAAGAGAGCAAGGCTGTGTCTATAAGATAGGAATTATTATCTTTGTTCTTATCCAGAGCTTCCAGAAGGTTTGTTATGCAGCCAGCTCTCACCTTTGGAGTATCCAATGCTTTCAGACCACTTAATATCCTAAAACAAGTAGGTGATTTTGAGTCATTCTTTGGCCTGTGCTACCATCCTCTAGCAGAATTTCTCCAGGTGCTGTTCAAAAAACAGCCCTGGAGGAGATTTTGGAGGAATACCATAACTGGGTGTGGGTTTTCACCCAAATATTATCAGCAGCCTGTGCTGTCCTCTCAGCCAATATGCTGCTGCTGCTTCCCATGAGGAGACTGGAGATTCCCTTTTGAGAAGGTCAGAGAACAGCACTTCCAGCAAATCTTCTCATTTCCAAACAACGAGCAGCACTGACAAGATTCAAGGCTCAGCCTTTTGAGGAAGGATGTTTTGCCTTTAATTAACAGAGATTTAATAGAGATTAGGTGTTGCAGAAAGAGCTGGGCTTGGGGTGTTTGTCAGGAGATGCCTACAGGTTTCTGCCTGGGCTGCAGAGTGAGTAGCCTCCACTACCAGCACCATCCCTGTGGCCATGAGCCCTGTACATGCTGCATTCCTGCCCTTCCAGCATTTCCATTCCTGCCTGGGAGGAAGCTGTGCCTTGCAGAGGAGTGGATCTTGAACTTTCTCCATCATGCAGTGCAGCAGGATTGATTTCCATGCTGCAGGGAGACAGGGCTGCAAGAGCAGCAACTTGGGCCAGTGATTAGGAGTGTAAAATTATATATAAAGTTGCTATTTTTACTCTTCAGGCACAGAAGGTGAGAGGAAGAGTAGACAGAGATAAAGGTGCATCCTCTTAAGGCTGCATTACCTGTGTCAGAGTCTGTATTAGATTATTTATACTGTGATCTGCCAGCTTTGAAAGCCTTCCAGGTGCTGTAGCACTCTCCTGTTGAGGTCAGGACCACAGTCACCTTTCTCTGTAATTTCCTTTGTCATTAGTGCTTTTTAAGAAACTACTTATTCTTTAGAGATGAGGTCTAAAAGCAATTTTGGAAACAAAAATGCTGTTTGTTACTCCCACACCAGTTATACTTATTTAATTTAGAACGAATCAGCTGCTGTTCAGTGCTGTTGCACCTGGGTGACTTTCAAAACACTTTTGTGTAAGCAACTGTCTGCCCACACTGGGGTATTCTTGTCTCTGCAAAAACCATGATTTGTTTTGTAAAGTACCTGAGTTTATATCTGAGTTGCTACAGTCTCTTCTTAAAAACTTCCCATGATGGACATTTCCCCTTTCCCTAGGCAGCCCATCCTAGAGCTTTTTCTTTAGTTGGCTTTACCTACAGCACTGTCTAAAACTTCCTGGCAATAAATTTGGTTGATTTCTTCTTTCCCTTCCCAAGGTTCTGGAGAACAGTTCCTATCCCTTTTGCAAATATTGGAAGATCATTATCATGTTCCACTCATTCTTCTCTCTTCTAGACTAAACAAATTCCCTTCCTTCCACCTTTTTTTGCAGGTCATGTTTTCAAAACCTCTTTATCATTCATTTTATTCTCTTTGCACACACTCCAGTCTATTGTCTTCCTGAATGTATACTGCCCCAAACTAAGTGAGTCTCCCACTACAGGGAAAACCTTTTCTAAACCCTTATCAGCTTTATAACATCCTGTTTGGAAGAATAGCCTGTGCAGCCAGCATCCCCAAAAATTATTTACTTTTTCAGCTATGTCTTCTTTGGTGATATTCAGGCCAAGTCTTAGGGTGCCATTAGATGTGCTCTTTGTTTTCAATTTAGACTCCCTTCATGAGTCTCAGTAGCCCCCCTCTCTGCCTGAGTTCTTCCATTTGTGGAAAAAAAATGAAAGGAGGGAGAAAAATATATCCTTGATATACTAAACAGCTCCATACCCGCCTCATAAGATCTTACAGCCCTCAAAATATTTGCTTAATCTCCCAGTATCTTGGCAGGGCACATAGGTATTAGCACTCCCAGGTGTTCTTATCCACTGATCTCAAAATATTCTCCTTCTTGTTTTAAACATGGGGAGAGTGAAGTGTTTGGAAGCTCATTTTTCATAAGCAACAAAGATCCCTCACTCCATTTAAAGTCAGTGGAAAGTGTGGTTGCAAGCCAGCAGGAGAACTGGGCTATAAGTGACAGCCTGGGGTCCCCTCAAAAGTTAATCCCACAGGCAGGATTTAGAGCCCAGGTTTCCTGAGCCTGTCTGCTGAGCAGAGCCAGGCTGCCTCCCACTCAGCTGTGTGAACACCTTGCATGGTCAAACCTATCTATAATTCCCCAGGAAAACCTCCTTGGTACTGGCAGGGATCACGGTGCCCTGGGTCCATCACGACTTGCTCTGCCCCCCAACTAGAAATCTTGTTCCTCTCCTATTTGCTTGCACGTTGCACACCTGAAAAGCCCATTAAAGAAAACAAACAGCACCTGTGCCAAGCTCTTTGGTTCTCCAGCAGTAAAAGATATTAATAGTTTCCAGCTCTGTGTTTTGCATCCTGCCTTGCCAGAGCTCACCTGCTCTCTGTGAATCGGGATGCTGCTCAGTGCTGCTCGCTGAACAAAAGGCTGGTTTGTAAAAGACAAATCTGGGGGAATTTTTTAAATTCCAAAAATAGACAAGACAGGGAAATGTGCCAGCAAGATGGATCTCATTTCATTTCCCAAATCCCTCTGGTCTCCAGAGTTCATTCTTTGCTCTTAATGTTTCATGCTATGGCTTATTCTAGGCTCCTTGGTGGAAAGTTTAAAACATTTACTTAAAGGCAAAGCTTCAGCTGGCATAAACTGTCACAGCTCCCTTGGCTTCAGTTGTCTTCAACAGAGGCACTGCCCTTTAGCATTTAAATTGCTCATTAGAGAATGGAAAACTGAGTTGCTTGAAATCATCTGCAAATACTAAGGAGAAAGGAATAGAGAGGAAGGGCCCACAGTATGGACTGCAGCTGAGAAAGTGTCCTTCCTCACAGACAGGTGCAAATGCAGAGCACTCCTGGCACCCACTGCTCTTCAAGTCTTTGCTCAGATCCCCCTCCAAAGCAGCTGCCAGTGCCTCCCCAGAAGCCCTGAGGGGCTGGTGGTGCTGGATCTTGCTGGGCAGAAGGAATGAGGCTGCAGGAATCTCCTACAGGGCAGTCCAGGCTGCTGAGCACCACCAGCCTGGAGCCATTTGAATGGCCATGCCCTGGTGGAGCTCCTTTGTGCCACAGAGGTGTGTCCAGAAGCACCAAGGGGTTCTGATAAATGTTTTTCTGGATACAAGCTCCTTGGCTAAAACATTTGGGCTAGCCTGGAAAAGTGCTGGTTTAGCCAAATGGCCAGGATGGGGATTCCCTCTTACACCTGGCAAGACTCAATGCCCCATCCCACAGCCATTCCACCTCCAAATTCCACCCATGCTGGCCTGATTTGCAGCCCTGGTGATCCCACAGGGAGGGCTAGAAACAGCACTGTCACAACTGCCATTCAGTCAGTGCTTTTACAAGGGAACATCTGCAGGGTCTTCCTTTTGTTCAGCATATCCTAAAGGAAAAGGAAGGGAAAAAAGAAAGAAAAATATGCAAAGGTGCAATATGTTTTTCTTTTGCTGTCAAGTTTAACAAACAGCAGCCATCTGAGCCTGCCCCATTTTATGAGGTTGTGTTCCTGCACTGGTCCCTTTCTTGTGTGTCCTGACTCAAATGGAACCAACCTCCCAGATTCTCCAGTAAATCACATCAGCAGGGCTATTCCTGATCGAGACCAGCCTAAGTCCAGAGGAGACTGCCAAAGCCCAAAGGATGGGAGCAGTTATTTTGCCAGGACCCTGGCTGGATTTGTGTCTCTGTAGGAATGCATACACTTCCCTTTGCTTTTGCAATGGCACCAGCGTGTTGACGAACTGCAGTGCTGCTATTTATCCCTTAATTACTCCCATGACTCACATTAAAGTAACAATTTTCCATAGAAACAAACACAGGCAGAGCTGACACCACTCAAACTGCTTTTATTCTGAAACACACTCTGTACTTTGGATTTTGAGGGTGGCAGTTCTGGAGGCTGCTCCATAATCCTGGTGCTCCATATTCTTGGGTTTTGATGGAGTTAAGGGGAATGAGACTCAATGGGCACTCGATTGCTCTGGCATGGGGAGGAAGGGTTGGATTACAGCCCATGTGGGGCTGAGGACCGCTCAGCATGTTGTGATTTCAGGGGAGATGGATGTGAAGCATAGCCCAGGACAGGGTGATTCTGTCCTCAGTGGTTCCTGGGTGTTCTTAGGACACATTCATCTGCCAGTGTTCTTGCCAGGACACTCCCTCTGCTTAATTGCTCATGGGTGTTTCAACCTGGGCTGCTGCTCCGTGTTTTCACTTGTCTTGAGAGGCTCAGTCAGGGAGAGCAGCAGGAGTGCCTTCCCTGGATTTTATCTGGGGATGTTCATCCTGTTCTTTGTATCGTTTCAATTACAGGTGTCACAGCTGGGTGTGATCATCCTTGCCTGAGTCAGTTATTTAAAATGACTAATGAAATAATTAGCTGGCAGATCTCAACTGCATCCTTTGGGCCAACCTGGCATCAGTTCTTGTGTGGGGTCATCATGGACTTCAGCTCCTGTGCCTGACCCTCATAAAGCATTATGCATAAAGGAGATGTCAGAGGGATCTTTTCCTTTTCCAAACCTAGCTGCCCTGCCTTGGCACTAGAATTGTCAAATATCACCCTAGTTTTGTTCATCTCTGGAGCCAAGAGAAACCAGGCAGAGCCAAAGCTGTTTGTCTGATTTCTCCATTTGCAGCTGACACTATTCATAGCAATTAAATGTCCCTGGTGATGGTGTTCCAGTGCTGCCCCATCCTGTGGGGCAGGAGCAAGGATTTCTCATTCCTCAGAGCTGTGTATGTTTATCCTGAAGCCCTCCCACGAAGGGAGCCCTTCCCAGGGCTTTGCCACAGGCACTGCAGGCATGGAAGGGTGAATGCATCCCTACTGCAGGTTGTTGCCAAGCCTCCCTACAGCCAAAGAAGAGGGAAAATGGCCCCACACTGCCTCCTCCAAAGCAGGGAATTGTAATGTCCAGTGAGGTGTGGATACTGGAGCACTCAGAGCCCTCAGCCAGGAAACTGGGCCCCTTTATAAAAACTGCTACACAGTCACATAAACACACCATTCCTGCTCCAAAACACTCGTAGCATTATGGAAAAGGCAAGAGCAAGCAGGTGGATGGAGAGAGGAGGGACGTGGAAGCACAGGGAGATTGCAGCAGCAGCGCTGTCACAGCACCCAGGGCCAGGAGGTGGCCAGAGGACACCTGCTTTGCTGTGGGCTTTGCTTTGCACCCTGGGGAAAGGAGGGAATGATGGAGCAGAGCCCTGGAAAGCTGCAGTGGGCTGCCTCCAGGCAGGCAGCGTGCTGCTTTTGCCACTGTGTGTTTTGAGAGATTGTGTGATTTGATGTAGAGTCTGTTAGAGTTGGCTGTAACTTGCTTATGCTTTGTCCTTGCAGATAAAGTTGCACTCATATTATACTTCTCTGCTCCACACACACACACACTCTAACTCTAAAAAGTGTGGTTTGAAAAAAAAAACCAAAACAAAAAATAATTTAAATGCAACTTTGGCTGTGCAGCCTTCCCAGGAAATGCCTGTAGAAACTGTCTGTGCAGGAAGCAGCTACAAAGGGAAGGAGAGGAGAGAGGCAAAGCCCAGCAGACCTGGATTCTCAGAGACCATGTGCAGCTTCTTCCTCTCCAGCTCCTCAGGGCTCTTGGCTGTCTCTTCATGTTGCTTCCAAGGCCCCACACATTACAAATGTCTTTCATGAGGGCTTGTCAGCCTCCCACCATGCCCGAGTCCCATCAAGTCTCTTCTCCTCTGCAGAAGAAACTTGTAAGGGCTCAGTAGCCATGACTGAAGCCAGATTTTCAAACAGGGCCAGCACTCCATAAACCACTGGGCTTTTCTGAAAGTCTGGCTCTGAGGAAAGACTTTATTTCCTTTTTATTTTTTTCCCCCTAACCTAGGACTGAATCAGTAATATAAACATTAGGCTGAATAGGCTGAATATCTCCTCCCTAGAGGGCTTCTCTCTTTTTCTGCCTCCTTTATCTCTGCCAAGGTGCTGATAAGCAACGTGTGCTATGTGGAAGGGGATCTGTGGGGCTGTCAGAGCCCTGTTGCATGGGCATTTTCAACCCAGGCTGCAGAAAGAGCTGGGAAGGAGAGAGTGGGAAGGCCTTGACTTGCCTCACAAGTTTGCTAGCAACAGATTAGGCTTTCAGTGAGTGACTTGAAAATATTTACCTTTTTTTGAAGCAAGAAGTTAGAGAGAGGATTCCCTTACTCCTCATCCTGGTTTAAAAGAAGGCTTAATTTGAGATGTGAAGCACAAATCAGTGCACCTTCACACCTTCACTCAAACTGGACCATTTAGCTTGAGCAGCCTCCCTTGCACCAGGATGTGGCTGTGCCCAAGGCTCTCGTCCTCCCAGGATGCAGAAACATCAATTGAGTAGCATCTACTTAAGTTTTCTTTTGCCTAGAGGTTGGCATGGGGTGATACCAGCTAGTGGCTCATGTTTTCACAGGTAGGGGCTCCAAATTTGTTCCAGAAAGAGAGCTGAATTGCCCCTAACTTCTCCTGAGCCCAGCAGCTTCAAAGACATGTCCCCCACACTCTATCATAACATTTAGAAAGCAGTTTGAATTTCTTCCAGCTGGCCTCATGTTACAGAGATCCCTATCAGCACCCGGGAGGAAAGAATTAGCAAGAAAAACAAGCGTCTCTTTAAACTTCACAAAGGAAATGAAAATGCAAAGAAAAGGGACACGTAAAAATCATAGATGTAGCCCAGTGACGTCCAAACAATGTGCTCTTTTCCTAGGGTTGTCTGAGGTAGAAAGGATCCTAATGCTTGACTTCTCTTGTGTCAGCTGGAGTCTTTGAACACTAATGGCAGGGTTTATCAAAGCCAGATGCATTTGCACAGGTACTGTCTGTGTGACCTCCCTCCCAGCCACTGGGAACGAGCAAAAAGTGAATATTAACCCAGGCAGGAGCGTGTGCCTGGGAATGCAGGGAGTCACTGGGGCCAGCCAGACAACAAACATGGACTTCCAAATGCATCTGCTTGGCTTTTCATGCCAAACTCCTTTCATGCCCCCCCACCAAGGGACTCCTCGTGGCTCTCTCTTCCCCCAGAAAAGCATCCCAGCTGCAGACTTCTCCCATTTACCAGGAGATCAAGCAGCCAGGCTCGGCGTGAGCAGTGGGAAACCCTGGAACAGGCAGCTCCCCTAGCAGCAGAGAGCTTCCCCCACCCCGGGCACTCCCCAGACCTCAGCCAGCCGGGTTTGTTGTGGTTTGTGCTGAGCTGCCTCCCCTTGCAGAGCTGTCCTGCGCCCCAGCCCGAGCCCTGCAGCCATCCTCAGCATCTCTGTTGGTCGCAGGCTGACGTGCTGACATGTGAACAACTCCTTTTAAAGAGCAGATACCCTCCGTTTCAAAGAGCAAAGTCCCTTGGGCAGCTGGGGAAAACTGGCAAAGGACACAGACTGGATTTGTTTTTGCTTTGTGCTCCCTGTGGTGCTTCACACGAAGGAGCCAGTGCCTTGAGATGGGGCTTGGGGACCCAAGCTGGTGCCTTTGCATGTTAGAAACCATTTCCGTTAGAAAGCCTGACAAGCACTGTCTGTTTTGGTATTTGTGATCCCCACAGAGCTATTTTTCTGTATTTCCCAATACTTTCTCTTCTTCCCTATTCAGTCTGCAGATGGGTCCAGCCTCTTAGCTGGCTCTCTTCAAAGCAGGGCATTATGTTATGCCATCATTTATCATACTGTTCTTTTCTCCAGCAAATTTCCATTATGATTGGGAAAAAAAAATAGTCTGGCAGCTATCACCTCTGCTCTCAGCTGAACTTTGGTTGGTTATTGAGCTATTACTCATAATTGAATTGTCTTCACTTGCTCTATCTAAGTAAAAAGATGGGTAAATCAATAGGTATAGATAGATTAAAGGATGAAGGAGTAGGGGAGCAATTTGGGGTGATTACTGGGCCCAAGTCATGTTGGAAAGGGAGGGAAATTGCATTGAGCTGCATCAATTTACACCTTCCAAGATGCTGACTTTCTGTGACCATGAAACATTTCTCACTGCAGAACTCAGCTGAGCGTCTGCTTGCGTTTAGTGTGCAGTTAAATGAAAATTCACAAGATGCAATTCAAGCAAAATTTACAGATTGATGTCTCAGCTTCTGAGAGTCCAAAAAAGTGAACTTGAGCATATGTAACTTCAGAGACTAACCTAATCTTCCCCTCTTGCTGAGAAGATTCACATAGCAACAGTGAAAGGGGCTTTCTTCAATGTGCTTTATCCCGTGTGTATTTAAGATAACCCTTTTTTTTCCAGAATTTCATTTAGCTACTCATACTACAAACACAAGGACAGATGGTCACCAGATCAAACTTAATCAGCATTCTGTATGCTGGATTTTGGGCTTAGAAATTCATCTGGTTCTAGTAAAGCACAGTCTGAAACCTGCCTGATGTTTAACTTAACCACAGAATTGTATTAAATTTCTAAGCCTCCCCATCCTCACAGGAGATTGAGATGGCAACCATCAGGCAGTTTTTAAAAGGGGTTGATTAGTAGTTTAATTATCAGAGATATCTGCTCTATTACTAGTGTCTCGCTGGAGAGGAGCATTTTTAATGGGAGGTTGAAGCCCAGTCTTACCCCTTTGTGTCTTCTTGGAATCCATGACAGGACTAAATCCAGCCCTGGAGTCAGAGGATGCAGTTTTGTTTACATCCCCTTACACCACACTGAATTCAAGGTCTAGACCTTGGCAGTGCACCCTCGGTCAAGGCAATTTGAATTATTTTCCCATGGCTTCTTCTCATTCCTCCTTTCATCAGGCTCTTCCCTTCTCTGCCTCTCTTTGTTGTTAGTTGTTGGGCCAAACTCCACATGAGTGTCCCCATCCCAAGGAGTTGATGTCACACAGGACAAGCACTGAGCTCCCCCTGACAGCGAAGGGCTGTCAGGCTTCTCCGAGCCCAGGAACCTCAGGAGCCACAGCACAGCCTCCTTTTCCTTAAGTGAAGTCAGGATTTGATGCCCCTGTGTCCTTAAATCCTCTGTCCTTCCGGTGTGGTGACCTTTTTGCCCTCTCTGAAGTCCCTCTGCTATTTTATCCCTCATGCCACAGCCTGCCAGAGGTGAGTGTGCCCCTGCAGCCAACTCTGCTGCTTTTATTTGCATAACTGTGGCGTGGGGCTGCCTGGCTGGAAACCAAACCCCACTCCAAATGGCACAGAGGCGACAGCCATCTGTGTCTTTTTCACATTCAATTTCATTGTTTTAGGAACAAATCCAACCACTGCAACCTACAGTAACTCTAGACTTTTCAAGGCTCAAAGCTTTCTGTAGAGCACGATCTGTGGTTACACCGTGGAGAAGCAAACCTGGAAAAAAAACTTGTTGGACTGGCTCAGAGGTATTTTAGTTAGTGCAGAGGACTGCCAGTGGTGAAACCAGCACTCCCAGAGCATGAATGAATGGAGGGTGTTTCATTCTGTGCACCTTGGACAATCCAGTCCTAACTGGGCATTATGGTTGCGCTGGGCAGGTCACTCTCGAGATGTATTTCCATTGCCACGTAATAAATACAAATACTCCTTATGAGACACTCATGGATGGAAGGCATCTAGTGGTTGCTAAAGGTTATTCTGATGATGTATATTCAAACCCCTCCTGTTTGGCATTAATTAGCACAATGTTCTATTTTGCAATTTCCCAGCACAGACACATCCAGATTCCTGCTAGGAATTGGAAATGGCATCATCCACCACCCACTCCTCCACCCAAACCAGAGAGCACTGATACAATCCCTCCCTCCCAGGAACCCCCCACAACCCCATGGCATGGACATGCAGGGGCTTGCAGGATATAGGATTTTTTTGCATTACAAAACCTAGACATTTCCTTTCTAAGAGGCTTCAGGCTGGGATCTTCATGAAGGTCTCTCCCACAGATCCCAAAAGCCCAGTGCCATTAGCTGGGGCAGTCAGAAGCTCCTGGTTTGGCATATGGACTCTGGGGTATTTCTGATGTGCAGGCTGAAGATTGCTGGTTGCAGGAAGGTGATGCCCTCGGGAGTTCCAGCCCCTCAGGAACTAATGGAAGTTTGTGACTCACACACTGAGTTGAACTCTTCATGTCACAGCACTGAGAGGAACTGGTATAAACCATTCCCTTATGTGTTTCCCATTTCTCTGGGCTTGGTTGCTCCAAGCCTCCTACAGATGTTTCCTAATGCAAATACTAAGACAAATGTGCAGGAGATACTGTGGGAGCTGGATTCTGCCCTTGCCAAAGTCCAAGAGAGAAGGCGATGCTTGCACATTTTCTACCTATTTTATCTCTGCTGGGTTTCTGAAAAGCATTTTCTACCATCCCCATGCAGGGATAATTAGATGCTGTACCAACCAAACTGCCAAAAGATGAAAACTTGTGTGTTTCAATATTGCATGGAACATGGCTTAAAATAGCTAAGCAGATCCTGTAATTAGGAAAGTACCAACTAACACTCATCCTCCTCTGCTCTAGGCATCCCACCTCCGGGATGTTCATCCCACCTCCAGGATGTTCTGAGCTCCTTGCACTGGCCTGGAGTGCTTTTTTCCATTTTGGTGCATCCTCAGTGCAAAGGGACTTTTTTTTGCTTCTTCTCATGCATGGTTCTATCTCGCTTCATATAAGGACCACCAGGCTCTGAGCTCTAATGCTGGAGCTGATTTTTCTGCATTGTTCTCCTGACCTGTGACTGATGGGACAGTGTGAAGCATCCATAGGGTGCAGTTACAGTCCTGCAGCTGTGACCCTTTGCACCCACCGTGGGGGACAGCCGCCGTTGGATTCTGCCCCCAGTGTCACCATCTCTGTGGCACTGGAGGCCCACAGCAACTCTGCCTTTGCCAGCACCACAGTCCCTGCACGCTCTCCCAGTGCTGGAACAGCCAGGCTCACATGCACCAGTTCATTTTGGGATTTATGCCTCCAGCTTCCCTCCAGATAAATGTATTTTTTTAACTCAGAAATACATTCATTCCAAGTCGGATGCCAACTGCTCCCAGTGCCAAGAAGATGCAGTGCTCCTTCTGCTCGCTCTGTTTTCCTGTGAACTTTATCAGGTTTTGCTTGTTTCTCTCTGACCTTTGGAGACCATTCAAAGTCATCTGCCTCTTGCTTTGATTTTGTTTCAGTCCAGTGCAGGTTGCCAGCTGATTTGTTGCCTGTTTTAACACATTGCCAGCAAATCACCACCTCTTCATATTGTTCAGTCAGTCATCAAATCCAGGCTTGCCAGCTCCTTTTGTTAATGGGCTAAGAGGGATAGTTACATCTAGCTGATGGGACCAAAAAGCTGCTTAATTACAGCTAACAAATCTTAAAAGCTTAATGTAGGACTTTTATGGCCAGTGAGGGGTCTGGCCTGTTCTGGACCCAAGGTCCACCTGGATGTCGGCTGTACCTCATCTTTCCCCTGGTTAGCCAGGCATTCAGCTGCCACACACACTGGAAATGCCACTACTCCTGAAAATGTATCCCTGAAGTTACTGCACAGAGATTTGGCTTGTGCTGATTCTGGGATGGAGACAGTTTTAATTGTTGAGCCAGATGGGACCTGGTGGGTGCTCTGCTACAGCTGATCCCAGTTACAGGCAGCCAGGGATCAGTGGGAGGTGAAGGAGCCCCATGCCTCGTAGCTGTGGCTACAAGGCAATATTGGCAAGAGCCAAGGTGGACATGGGAGCCCCTGGTGAGGTGCAGAGTCCACAGGCTCAGCTCCAGCACCACACAGCCCACAAAGTGCTGCCTCCACGCCTGGAAGGTTCCATGACATCCAGCTATTCCTCAGGAGAGCCGTATTGAGGCCCTTTTGTGGTGAAAGGCAGCAGTACTTTCTCCGACACTTAGGTATGTTTCTCTGCACATTCCTCTTTCCAGCTCCAGGTATTTTGCTCAATAGCTCGTTGAAGACCAAGATTTCTTTTGTGGGCCAGGAGTAAAATCTATATTTCTCTCCAATACAGAGGACAGTCAGAAGGGAAGGGGTAGCCAGTTGACCAAAACCCAGGCACCATGGGCATCTCCCACAGCACCATTCAGGAGCTGAGGTACTGATTTATTTCTCGAGCACAGACGTGGTGTCCATAGCTTTAAACTACTGACTCTATTTCCTGTGTATGAGTCCCAGGCCGTTAAAGGAGGGGGGATTTAGAGAGAGAAGTGCTCACTGATTAGATGTAACTTGGACCAGTTTACATTACACAGTGGGTGTCACACTTTCAAAGGTCACTGCTCACTTCTTCGGCTCTTCCCTGAGGTTCAACTTCTGCTCTTCCTCCGGGTCCATCCCGATCCATTCCCAACCTGTTTCTGAATGACTCCTGAACTGTTCCCGAACTATTCCCGATCCATTCCCAACCTGTTTTCGAACGACTCCTGAACTGTTCCCGATCCATTCCCGACCCGTTTCCGAACGACTCCTGAACTGTTCCCGATCCATTCCCGACCCGTTCCCGATCCATTCCCGACCCGTTCCCGACCCATTCCCGACCCATTCCCAATCCATTCCCGACCCTTTCCCGACCCGTTCCCGATCCATTCCGATCC
>VXBQ01015439.1:451809-530697 GCA_013400175.1 Phainopepla nitens
CGCAGGGCGGCTCCGGGCCGGTGCGCCGGGCGCTGGCGCTGGACCAAAGCGCTCCCTGCGAGCATCCAGGGCCCTCTCCTCGTCTCTGGAGCACCGCGGGTGAAGGGACTGCCCTGCATCTCGCTGTACCCCCCTTGTCTTTCCGGGTCGGGGGCAAGGAGGCGTCGGTGTTTCTGTTTGGGGTGTGCCCCAGAGCAGGAGAGCGGCGCCCATCGCCTCCCGCTGCGCCCGCCCGCACCCACCGGGGCAGGTTTTACACCGCATCCCTCGCCGGCGCCTTTTGCATCGCGCCTTTTCACTTTACAAAGTGACAGCAGTGTCGTTTTCGTGAGTAGCACAGGGCCTGCAAAGGGCTGGACGGGTGGATTGTGTATGTTTTGGAGTGGGTAGGGAATAACCTTCGTCTGAGAGGAGGAGGATTTTCCTTTGGAGGCGAACTCCTGTCGTCTGTGGATATGGCAGCAGACAAGTGCAGGGCGTCTTCAGCCATGGAGATCCTTCCAGACGCAGGTTCCCTACGCAGGACATGGGGTGGGACAGCAGGGAGGAAGGAGGGGCTGGAATGCACCTGAGCCCACCTGATTAAATTGAGTACAGCTGAGAGAGTGAAGGTAAATGTGAACACAGGAGCTGAGGCAGCCCTGGGGGTGGAATCGTCTGTTTTGATCTGCATTGCAGGTGCATAGGAAGCATCCAGGGTACTTGTTGGCTTTACTTAGGTGGTAAGATGCTTACACTTAAAAAGCTGTATTGAGCTTTTGCAGTATCAATTATACTCCTTAATTAAAAAATAAAAGACAAATGGATGTGACTGTAAATACAGTGCCTTTTCCCATGTAATTTGCTCATTAGTGAATGCAATTCTGTGGTGCGTTATTACGGCTGAGCCTCTGGGAGACTGACATTTATGCTCTTAAACTGCACATTGCTTTTTGGTTTGACAATTTAAGGCAAGTGCTTTATACACAGATAATGGCTGACTTGTAATATTGTTGGTTTTTCAAGCTTTTGGTTGTACTGAGGCTCCAGCAGTCATTTTTAGTGAAACAACAAAGATCAGGAGGTCGTAATAGAGGAAAGTATCAGCTGCTTAAGTGGAAAGAAAGAATATTGACTAGACTGATGCTAACCACTTGTTTTCATTATTTTGTTGTACTTCTGCTTGATACATCTGTAAAGTTTCCTCCCTCATCCCCTCTGAAAAGACAAAGGTTTCACAACCAATCCAGATACTCTAAGTAGTTTCCAGTCCAATAGTTCTTGCAAATTGTAGAACAGCAATAATTTCATTTCTTGCAGTTGTTTCTTTTACATCAGATTTCAGATATAGCCGCATGCTTTCAGGACTTTTAAATTATTTTTAAACGTGTTTTGTTGCAAAAATCCCACTGATCCTTAGTGTGCCCTACTTCAAGAGGCTGTAGGTGTTAAGGGTGATATATTTGTTCATCCAGATCTTCCACATTACTCAGTCCTTTAACTGCAGGAGGCAGAACACAAACTTCCCAGTGCTTTTAGGGCAGAATGTGGATCATAAGGTAAAGTAAAATAAAATATTTAATCAACATAACAGAAGGAGTACAGTTGTAATTTTTAGGCATCTCATTTCTGTTCTGTGGCTTAAAAAAGAGTGGTTTAAAGTAACAAAACTGTGAAAGATTGTTTTCATATTGAGTAAAAAGATTAGTATTAATCATTTTATACAAGTTCATGTTTAACTTCATTTTGCATAGTAAAGTTTTAAAAAGGTAGCAAGTTGTACCTTGTTTTATAGAAAGAACAGACATCTTCGTCTTTCTGAAAATTTACGATGCTGAAGAATTTTTTTTGCTGACAAATGATACTTTCTGTGCATATTTATGTATATGTGTCTGTTAGTAACTGAAAGTCATGGGTTTAGTTGAGCAGCACTTAACTGAAAGTTCAGCAGTCAATGAAATGCAAAAAATGAGATGTAAAAAATCTCTTCCTCTAAACCAGGATGTCCAGCAGTGTGATAATGGGTGTCAGTCTGTCTCCATGGGAGCAGTGAATGATTTTGTTTAATAATGTTTTGCCGTTGTCTACCAGCTCATTTCTCCTGGTGATGTTAAACACTATGATACTATAAATAGGAACAATAAATTTATTTACTACCAGACGTTAGAGGCATGATAAAATATTGCTAAAGCTGATGTTTTTAGAGTGTATTGAAACTTCTGCAAGCTGTTCATTTGAGTGGTTTTAAATAATCATTGAAAAAAGGCTTTTCTTAAGATTGCTATTTCTTTTCTGCTATTGGAGAGCGTGTTTGTTCTCATTTTCCTCCAAGGAAACCTTTAGTTTCTATTTAAAATGTTAAAATACATTGCTGCTTGTTGGTTTTAATTATTTGATTGAGAGAGATGTGATTTAAAATCAGTGTTATTTAAAAACAGCGCTGGACTGAAAATGTTAAATGTCATGGCTTCTCGGTGAACAGAGTGGTAGCTGTCTCCAGAAAGGCTGAATACGGCAGGGAACAGTGGCTCCCTGTAATCCGAGTCCGGAGGGAGGGCACAAAAGGCACGGCAGATCGCATTTCTGTGGAGCAGAGGTGCGTGGAGCTCGGGAAGAGTCCATCTGTGAGGAAAAGCCGTGGGAATGATGGCAGGACCGGCAGGTTCCCTTTGTAACAGAGGTGTAGCTGCTTGTTTCCTTCACAGCCTCAGGAACGCTCTAGGCTCTGAGCTTTGTCTCAGTTTGAGATACCTGGGTTATGTAAGGGAGGGTATAAAGCACCTCTGTTTGGGATCCTTTGTCATGGCATCCTATTCAACACCAGAAAATCTTGCTGAAAAAAGGACTTGGACATAGGTCATCACCACTGCCAGATTCCCTCCATCAGCAGCTCTCAAAACCTTTAGCAAAGTGGAGAACAATTTTTGTGTGTTTGATGGTAGGTGCTGTTCTAAAATAATAAAAATCGATGCCTTATGAAACAGCACCACACAATGCATTAGAGAAAAGCATCTCCTCAGCCTGTTACATTTGCCTGGAAATAATTGTGCAGTTCTGTAGATTTGCTTTACAATAGCTGCTCTCTGTAAATGATCTCTCAGGGCAGATTTCTTTGGCTTCGGTGCCTTCTGCCACGTTTCACAACATTCCTGGTAACCTCTGAAAATCATCATTCCTGCAGTTCATGCAGTAGGAGCTCAAGCTCAGGGAGTGCCTGGAGCTGGCACTGCTGCAGGAAGCAGTTCTGCCTGTACCACCCCCCTGACCTGCTTACAGATTCTATTCTTTATTTTTATTTTTTTTACCTTCCTCAGGCGTCTACAGTGCTGCACATTGAACCCACCACCTGAAAACAGCCAGTGGGCAAACGGGTTTGTGATCAGCTGCACCAGTTCCCTGACCTGGCTGTTCACTGAATGACCAGGGAGGTGATTCTGGAGCATTTCAGGAATGCAGCAGTGAATTCTTGCTCAGTGTATGTGAGTGGGATGGGTGAGACAAAGTCATGTCTGGGCTGGACAGTGAAATAGTCCCATGTCTGTGTGGTGATGGGTTTTTGTCGAGTTTGGGAGCAGGAAGAGGCCCAGGCAAGTTGGTTATGTGAAACCAGCTTAGTAAGTCTTTTGGTTTGTGTTTCAGCAGGCTTCAGAAAAAGCAAATTTTTATATTGCACAAATACATTTTCTTCAGTTTCTGGTGCAATTCACACATTCTTGATCATCGAGGATAAATTAAAAGAGGATGTAAGTTCAATAAACACATCTTATTGGGCAGTGTTTATAAAGGGAGTATGTGATCTGTGAAAAAAGCCCATGACTATTCTGTAGTAAAATGGGATTTCTAAGCATCAATTTGGAATTGTACTTAACAGATCCTTGTACCAAAACCACCCACAGCCCACCTTACTAACTTAAGTCCTGATTCAGCTTTAACTGAAGCTGGAGAACTTTCTTAATGACTTTGGAAAAAAATAGAATGAGGCTCAGGTTTATGTGTAACACTGATATTGTGTTAGTCTGGGAGAATTGAATATTAATTTTCTCGTCATTCTTCTGACAAGAGAAGTTGGCTTAGTAGAAGGATTAACGTGTCTTTGCAATATTGTGACTGCCTGGTTGTGACTGAGGTGCAGTTTGTATTCTGTGGCTTTGCTGGAGGTTATATTAAAATAACAAACTGTTTTATCCTCAGAATGAAGGGGTGAATAAAATAGAAGAGCCATTCTTTAGGAGAGAGCAGAAGAGAAGCAACCTGTTCCCCTAAATGATGATGCAGTCTTGCTGGTGAGGGCTTTTATTGTTATTTCATCATTGTTAAAGGGGTTCTTTTGAAGTAGTCAGTGTCATTTAGGTAATACCTTCTTTGTCTCCCTGAAGTGAATTAGGCTTAAATTAGGTAATTTCCAAAGCTTCCTGCCAGAGTAAGCTGTTTGTTCCTGACAGCTGCACAGCCATAGCTTTGCACACCCTGATATTGGTCATAATAACTGTGTCTGTATAAAATGCCACTGCAGGATCATTTGATTTGGGTCTCTAATAGTCTCTGTCACAGTAGTGATTCTAACATCTGATTCCTTTTAGTGTCCTCCCTTGTGAGAGCTCTGGGGTTGGGTGGTCTCAAGGAAAGAGAAAACACCATGTGCACTCTTCTGTCAGTGCTCCTGACTCCAGGTAGACAGCCAGGCACGTAGGCAGTCGGTGAGTTCTGTGCCAGCTGGTTCCTTTGGAGCATCCAGAATGAAATCATTGCTACCAGGGTGGTGTCCACTCAATTATTCTTCCTGCTGCCATACTAGCTGCTGTAGGAGTAACAAAAAAAATCATCTTCTTACTAAAAGGCTGAAATGTGTGCTTACAGGACATTCAGAGATTAGCTGTAAAGAGTTTACACAGCCTCTGATCAGAAAATGATGGGAAAGTCAGGCAGAGAAACCACTGAGTGAAATAGCATCAAAAGCAGTAGAAATGGAAATGAACTGAGAAAGCGAAATCATGTCCTTCCTCTGGGAGGACAGTGGCACAGTTCCTTCTTCCCCTCCATTATCTCTGGGAAAGAACTACTAATTTTGATCAATTTGAAACACACAAACGAAAAGAATATGAGAGCAAGTGACTGGGTCACTGATGATGTGTGAGCATTGTTATATTGTAATGCAGAAGGCTGAGGATGGAGGTGTTGCTGGAGAAGGGAAGGGATGTGTGAGGTGTAGGCTGAGTGCATTGTCTGAAAAGCTTGACTTAGCAGCACTGGACTGGTTGAACTGGCTCAGTCTGGTGCAGGGATGAACGGGGGGTGAGCAGAGATCTGAAACTGCAACAGTTTGTCACTGAGCTGTGTTATTGCTGGATCTGCTTTAGTAGAGGTGTAGTGATGTGGTGCAATCAGTTTGTGAGGGACTTAAAACAAATGTCCAGGCAGAAAGAGAGCAAAGCCCTTGAGTTGGCTGTGCAGGCTGCAGGGTCTCCTTTGCTATGTCCTCTGAAAGGAGCTGAGCAAACACTTTGGGGATGGCATTATGTCTTGGAGATGGAGAGCTGATCTAAGCAAAAACAGCAAAGTGACTGTGGGTAATTTCAGCATTAGAGCTGTTTAGATAAGTTTGGTCAATTCAGTGACAGTCTTTAAAATGGGGTCTGGCTAAAACTTTGGAGGTTCTTACAAGAGGTATCCACTTTCCTTACTTAGTTCTTGAAACTGTATTTTTTATAGCAAACAAACGACATTTTGGCAGCTTTTGTTACATTTTGATGGGGCACTGGCCAGTGAGCAGCTGAGAGGAAAATGTCTGCCCATACATATTTCAAGGCTAAGAGTTGGCAGGGAGCTAAAGCAGCTGCTCAGGTGATGGTCACCCCATCCACGTAAAAGGAGGTTATTGTGGATACCAGAGAGAAATGAAAATGTTAAATCACTGTTCTCTGGGCTTCGTTCCATGCTTGTGTCTAAGGTCAGAGATGAGCATCTCCCTCCTCCTATCTTGCAGCAGGGCATAAAGATGCTCTGATTTTGTGCAAAGGCATCTGATACGCAGCCAGATGCTCGTTGCCTTGAAACATTTTGAACTCTCTCCAAATGCTTAAGATCCAAAAAGGCCTGGAGCCTGCACATCCTCTGCAAGGCAAGATGTGGCTCTTAAAATGTTACTGACTGTTTATGATGAGCATGTGATTAAGTTGCATTTTGAAAGCTCCTGTTTAATATTTTTTCCTTTTCCATATAAGATTTCGTGTGTGTCTATTCCCTTTTGAAGAAAACATGCACTTGTAAGGAGACAGAACAGTTCCTTTTTAAGGTGAGCTTACAGGAATGATAATTGAAGTTATCTTCTCTGCTTTACTGGAAGATGATGGCTTAGGTAGGTGCAGTCAAAGTGTTGTACTTAACGTTCCCAAGGGAATTCTGTTTGACTCATTCCATTTGTTCCTCCTTGGCTAAAGTCAAGAGAAATTGTGAAGCCATTGTTTGGAGGGGTAGAGGCTCAATCTCGGAGCTATATATAGAGATAATTGGTGGCGTGGTGGTCCTGAGACATGAGAAGTGGATGTTTGAAGGGTGGAATGCATGGCACAGAGCCTCTGTCGCTGACAGGTTGGACACTTGGTGTTTAGGGCCAGTCCTGATGCCAAAGAGGAGATTTGTCACCCTCAGCATCACCCTTGGACACTGCAGTGTCCCTTTAGTGTTCTGTCATCCTTCCCAAATGCTGCCTGCGTTCCCAGGGGACTCTGCCAAGCTCTGCATTGCACAGTTCTGTCTGTGTAAGAACATAGCAAACTTTTTTTTTTTGATTGGAAACAAAGGGGAAGGGGGAAAAACCATAGTGACATTTATGCTGTGTATGCAGTCACAGCGTTCTTCCCAGCACTGGTGTCATTTATCTGCCAGCATCCAGCCAGAGCCTGGTGGATTTGGGAGCTTGTCCCACCAGTTTCCATGGTGGGAGGTGGAGATTGCTCCTCTAGGCTGTAAAGGGCACCATTGACTTCTACATTTGCTGTTTCTCTTGTGGTTTTTGACCTTGTTTTAGAGAGCTTGAGATGAAATCAGCTTAGTGCAATCCCGGGACTACGGGACACAGCAGATCTGTGTCTCTGTACAGTGACTCTGTGCAAGACACTTTCCTGGTTTGACAGTAGGTGGTTTTGGCTGTTTCCCAGAGCACAGGGGCAGACCTCTCANAGAGGCTTGTGGGAAACTGCTTAGTGCAGAGGGGCTGCAGCTAAAACTCATCGTGGGTTGATTTAATTGATCTCACTGATTAACTTACTGCTGCTGCAGGGAAGATGATGCTCTGGTGCTGGTAGTTCTCATTTTCTTCCTAAGCCTATAACACTTGCTTGCCTCTGATTATATTTGTTTTCTTCAGAGCAGGTAATCCTGGTGTGATCTTTTAGATGCAGAAGATCAAAGTGAAAAAGCAATTGAGGAGATTAGTAGTGAGAGCCTTGTTCTGTTTTTTTTTTTTTTGAACATTTAGAAACTAGTTTTTAATGAATGTGTTTATTTGCAAGGACTGAGCTATGAACGCTTACTGTCTGTTGCTGGAGATGAAATATTTTCCTATTCAGGCAAGTATTTTCCTGGTTCAGGTTACAGTTACAGGTGTAAAGCCACCATTAATACCCATTGTGAGAACAGAAGCTCTGGGCTATTGTGTGGAGGCTGTTCTTTCACCTATTCCTACCACAGCTTAGGGTTTCTTTTGGAAAATACTTAAGAATCCCTCTGAGCCTCGGTGTCCTGCACTGTCAGAGCTCCAGCTGTGCCTTTATCCTGCTGTCACGCTCGGTCCATTGGAGTAGGATGAACACTGAAGAAGTGGGATGATTCAGTAAAGCTCCTGTCTGTCTGATGTCAGCTTTGCAAGCCAGACGATGTCAGTTTAAAAATGTATCACAGCTTAAATATCCTCACTCCTCAGAATGAATGGTGCCCCACAGGAATTGCTGTGAGTGTGTATGCCCCTTCCAGGAGCCCTCCAGCACTGTGGCTTTGAGGGACCACCAGTGTGGCAGTGATGGGGTGTTGCAAAATTTGTTTAACCACTCTAGAAATCTCTTTTTAGAATGTGTTTGGTCCATAATTTTTGCTTGTTTGCTAACCATGGTAATTGTAAAATGACCCATTCACTATACAAAGCACAGTTGGCACCGCTACCCACATTCTTGAGCACTGAACTTAATCCTTGATCTCTGTTACAAGGTAACCAGGCTGTTTGGCTCCTGCACAGAAGTGGATTTCTTAACACCTTTCACACCTTCATTTTATGTCTTTTACAATCAAATATTTGTTTCTGTAGGGATAAGTCAGTAGAAGATGAAGTGAGTCCAGGTCACTGATGAAATCAGGAGGGCTCTGTGTGTGTGTGATTTCTGCACCACATCCCCAGGTGCTTTAGTGCGTCACCAAGATGCAGGAGTACCAAGTCTGGTGTTCTTTTGGGGAATAAAAGTATAAAATTAAACATAGGGCTGTGATATGTTTAGGAATAACAAAAGTGTGTCACTTGCTCTGAGCTTATGCTCTACCAATTTTAAACTGGTAGAAAAAAATTCTTGCCATAAGACTCCATACCAGGGAGTCCTGATGGAGAACACTTGCATGGCAAGGCAAACCCTTTAAGCTCCATCTTGGACACTGTGTGTGCTCCCATAATTCCAGGCATGGCTGCAATGCCACTGCAGGTGGTTGTCCAGGCAACAGGAGTTCTGACTCTTCACTTATCCTTGTAACCTAATTACTGTCATGGTTTCTATACATATAACAGAATTTAGCCTTTCCTACTGTATCCATTGTTGCCTTATCAGGGCCAGTCACAACACTGGCAGCACAGGGGTCTTCAAGGATGTCTGTCAGCATGGTTCTGTGAACTGTCTGTCTTTGTGTGTGAGCACTGCTGTAGCCAAGGCTCTTCTGTCAGGGAAACCCGGGGTGTAACAGCTTTCCATGTACTTGTAACCTGAGCAAGAAAATCTGTTTGTTTCCCTTTGAGTGAAACATTGTCCTTGTCTTGTTCTGTGTCATTGGGCCTGGTGCTGAGGAAACCCCAGGGCAGCCAGAGCTCCCCTGGTGCTGGTCCCAGCACCCACATCTCACTTTGGGCACCCATGGCAGTGCCACCTGCCAGGCTGTGCTCAGAACCCCTGCTTTGCCTTTTTCCTTAGAGCTGCTGCCTTTTAGTGCTTTCTTCCTTGTTCTTGCCAAGGATTTTACCAATCCCTATGTCCCCAGGGGAAAGTGGAGACCCTCAGCAAGACGGACACAGTAGCCCATTCCTCAGAACTCTGCTTTTAATTTGTAACAGGATTAATGACTTAGACTGTCTGAAGTTAATCCTTTAAATGCGTTAACTCCAACCAAATGAGTTCCCTGCTCCAGTCTACGTTATAATTAGGCTTTTGATGAACCTAGAGCACTCGTAATCAAAATAGTCCTAAAGCAGAAAAACCTTTTGTGGCGTCAGTCAATGCATGAACAGTAGAATTCAGCCATCCCTGCTGATCCTCTTTGCAGAGGGGACATCCCTGTATGTGCAGAGTAACTCACCATCACAATTCCATGTCTGTTCCCTGGCAGGGTCAGGATGGCCACCTCAACCCTGGAGTACCAGCTGCAGAGTGCCCAGAAGAACCTGCTGTTCCTGCAGCGGGAGCATGCCAACACCCTGAAGGGGCTGCACGCGGAGCTGCGCCGCCTGCAGCAGCGCTGCACAGGTAGCCCTGCCTGTGGGACTGCTTCCCACCTCAGCACTGAAACCTCAGCAGCAAAGCCCACCCACAGCCTGGGCATTTAGGCTCTTCAGCTTGTATCTCATGGCAAACTGGCTGATCAAAGCCAGGTTTTTTTCATTTGTTCTTTAAAAAGCGATAGTTCCGTTGTTTTATATATTTGCTGATTTGCAGTGGATCTCCTATTTCTTGCTTTGGGCAGTGGGAAGAGTTAATTCTGTATTTATTGAAAGCTGTCTTTGTAAATCTGTTCACGAGGTGATGTATGGGCTCCGTAATGATGTTCTTCTAACAAAAACAAACAACTCTTTTTCCTCAGATTTAACCTATGAGCTGACTGTAAAGAGTTCAGACTCTTCAGGTAAGGAATACATGGCATTTTTCTTTAAATGTTCATGTTCAATTTACTAACCTTTTTCAATGTTAGTATTTTCTTTTCTACTCTCCAGATTTAGTTATTTATGAAGTCAAAAGTTGTTTCTCAAGGTCACATAGGAAATCTGTGAAAGAGCCAGGAATAGCACCTGGAACTGCTGACTCCACTAGACAATCAGTTCCCTGGTTGCTGTATGGGAAGAGAGGACACAAATTTTAGGAGCAGAAGAGTGAGACTATTTTTAAAACTTAGCTGAGCTGGTGCTGTAATAAACCACAAAGCTTTTATTTAGCTTTTATTTATTTATTCTAGTTGTTTTATATGTATTATGTTAACAACAGGTAAAGAGCAGGAATAAGAGAACTCCCTGAGGTTAACTCCCTGGATCAGGGATGGTGTGGGATGAGTATTAGCTGAAGTTAGTCTTTTGGATTCCTCTTAGGGATGCCAAGAGGAACCCTGTTGCACTGTTTTACATGATGGCTGTTGTTAACTTGAAACACTTCTGCTGCCCCTGTTCTTCTAGAAAGCAGTGGTTCACGAAGTGATGAACTCAAAAGTAAGTGCAAAGATCTTGAAGCTCAGCTGAAAATCAAAGAAGCTGAAAACAGCGAATTGTTGAAAGAACTTGAACAAAAGAACGCGATGATAATGGTGCTGGAAAACACTATTAAAGAAAGAGAAAAGAAGTATTTGGAAGAGTTAAAAATGAAAAGCCATAAGCTCAATATGTTATCCAGCGAACTGGAGCAGAGAGCGAGCACGATTGCCTATCTGACCTCTCAGCTGCATGCGGCCAAGAAGAAGCTGATGAACGCCAGCGGGACTTCGGAGGGGACCCCGTCCGGCAGCCCCGTGCTGTCCGGCTACAAACCGTCCCCTCCCAAGGACAAACTGCCGGAGACGCCGCGGCGCAGGATGAAGAAGAGCCTGTCCACACCGCTGAACCCCGAGTTCGAAGAGGCCTACAGAATAGGCTCGGAGAGCCGGAAGCTGGTGCTGCGAGAGCCCGTGGATGCCATGCCCGACCCCACGCCCTTTCTGCTGGCCAGGGAAACGGCGGAGGTGCACCTGATCAAGGAGAGGCCGTTGGTCATTCCGCCCATCCCCTCGGATCGCGCGCCCGGCGAGGCGCACAGCCCGGCGCGCGAGAAGCCGCACAAGGCGCACGTCGGCGTGGCTCACCGCATCCACCACCCCGCCCAGCCCCCGCAGGAGGTGGAGACCCTGGCCGTGGACCAGGTGCATGGAAGCAAAGTGGTCAGAAAGCACTCGGGGACAGACAGAACTGTCTGAGCACGCCACGGAAGCGCTGTTCTGTGCTGGTGATGCACTGTGAGCCTGTAGGGTAAATAGCACCTGCGGTGAAGTTTCTTTTGATGCCCCATGCATGCCAAACTCCTCCCGGGTCCATCATTAATACATTTTGCTCTAACGACACCTCCTAGGACTGTGTTCATATGGCAAGGTATATAACAACTCCACGCTGTGGCCAAATCAGGGGGACCTGACCGCTTGCTTCCAAGTGCTGCTCCATTTAATGTAACTGCGCGTGTGGACAAAGGCACGGGCTGCGTTAGCGAGCACTCTTGGAGAGAACACCCCTCCCTCACACTGCAGCCACCCGTGTTGGCTGGTAACATTTGAGCTGGCAGGGGTTCTCTTGTCTCCACTGTGTGTGTGAGCACTCCAGGGCCATCACTGACCTCTGCCACAGCAGCACTGAAAGTTGGGCACGTGTACGTTCACTTTAATGACCTAAAGGACGTCCCTAGAGTCCCAGCAAGCACTACTTGATTAATCCTAAATACTTTGGTTTGTGGCTTTAAGTAAAATATGGGTGGGGGAAGCACCATTTAAAGGGTTAATGACCCTCATAGGAAGAGTATGAACACTGGCTTGTTTGTGGGGATTGTTTTGGGTTTGTTGTTTTTGTTTTTTTTTTTTAATCGAGTGGCTTCATGACACGTTTTACGCTAGTCAGTACACTGCACTTGTAGCACCTTCCATACTGGCCCAGAGCTCCTTTTCCAGGGAGGAAATGTAACTGGCTATCCAATATGGAAATGGTTTTTTATGCTCTAACCTGCACTTTTTTTTGTAAAGGGATTATTTTTTGTTTCCTAAAACCCTTAGTCTTGTTTTGGGCATCATCAGACAGTGCTGGCTGCTGCAAGCCTAGAAACCTGAGCTGCCCCTCTAAAATGTGAGTATTTAGTTTTAAGTGATGTAACCGATTCATACAGGAGAACCTGGTATCCTTGATTTCTGTCCTTGTGGATTGGGATGGACTTGCCTTGCACTTGACCAGATTCCCCTACTTCTTTCTATTAAGTAGCAGGTAGACCCAACAGCTATTAGACTACTTGATTCTTTTTTTTTAAATTTTCTTTCTAGCAAAGAAAGGCATACTAGGAGCTGGGAGGGTATGTAGTTTTGGGATAGGAGCACGAGTTTGTCCATTTTTCTTACATTCTGTTCACCTCTGCTTCACTCTTGTCTGCAGCCTCTGAGTAGGACCAGCAAGAAACACTGGCTCCCAAATGCTGCTAAGCTTATGATGTGCCTTTAAAAATTTGGAACGTGTATTCTCTGTGACAGCTGATGAAGGATCCCTGCCTGCCCTGTCCCCTCCCCTCGCCAGCTGTAGTTTGCCCCTCGTAAGCTTTCTCTGCAGCTGTGTTGGTGTGTGTCTCCCTCCAGAGCCTCGGACCACTGTCAGCGTCCCCGGCCAAGGCCCGGGCAGAGCTGTTCCCCCTCCTGTGGTCCCGCTCGATTCCTGCAGCATGACCCTCCCAGCAGGGCTGATCCTGGGCCAGGCTCTGCCCTCTGCCTGCCCTCTGCCTCCTCTGTCACTCGCTGTCCCAAAGTCCCAGACCCGCCTCAGCCTCGCGCCTTGCTGGCTCTGTGCTAGGGATTTGTTTCACAAAGTGGTGGGAGGGGTAGGGAAAAGCTGTGTTCCCAGTTGGTTAAAGCAAGGTTGGTACTCTGAGGTTTACTGTTTTTACGTGTATTGCATTAACCAGCAGCTGGTTTGGTTACTTTGGTTGTTGGCACCATATTTTTATGGTCATGTGTTGTATGAGTGACCTACCCTGCCACTTGTTGGAGGCTGGTGGGAGGCACCGCTTCCAGGCAGTGCAGAAGTGATGCTTTGGGCAATTAAAGACATTTCTTACAACCATCCAGGCAACCCTCAGTCTTTGTGCGTGTGAGACAACTTACTCTCTCTTTGCAGCCACAGACCAGCTCGGAGCTGTTCCAAAAAGAAACACAAATTACCAAAAACCCCCTGTTCTTCAGACATGTTTATTGGGAGTATAAAACAACCAAGCTAATACTAACTGAAGTCAGGTGTGCCTCAGTGAACACAGCCCCATCCATGGTGCCAAATCTCTGCCTGGGGCGAGGGTTTTTTTGCTGTACCTCTGAAGGGATGCATTCAGGGGGAAGACCACGGTGCCTTTTTTTTGATTGTCATTCAGGGTTCAGGGTGAGACACACGCCCTGGAGGACCCAGTGGGAAATGTGCTTGGTGGTGTAAAGGTCAGCTTCGAAGACGAGGCCGAAGCCCATGGCGTTGCGGCGCAGGGAGGTTGTGTACACCGGGGTCCGCAGCGTGTTCTGGAAGAGCAGCACGGACCCTGAGCAGGGCCTGAGCTGCTCCTGGAACTGCAAACTCCAGGGGCCTCCAGGAGCAAGGACTGGCTTCAGAAATTCTTTTTTTTTTTTAGAGGTCCTAAATAGCCAATACTCAAAAAATGTAAATGTCCTTTATGTCATTTACTGGGGATGGGAAATAATTGAAAGGGTAGTGGGAGTGTAAGAGTGTCACAAGATCATTGTCCCGGAGTGCCTGAAGGGAAAAGAGGCAACAAATGCATCACCCCCCCTTAGAAACAAAAAACTGTGGTGATGGGTAGTGTAAGGAGAAGTGTTAATCCAGGTGCTTCAATGATCATATGGAGCCTCTGGGCAGAAAGGGCAGGGCCTGCCAGCTGGGGAGATGTGAGAGCAGAAGGAAGGTGGTTCAGGAGCTGTACCTGCAGTCTGAGTCTGTGTGCTTCGATGGGGATGATCCTCAGGATGGGCAGCTCCACCACCGGGACACGGGGCTTGCTCTGGATGAGGCAGCCCTGCTCTATGTCCCAGTCTGCTCCTTCCAGGAACAGACCAGAAACATAGCAGCCTGCAAAGGCAGAAAATGCAACATTTGGGTAAACTGAGCTCCTAGAAAAGATCAGGAAATCTTTTAAGGTAACTGTTACTGCAGTCGCTGGTCTGGGCACTCCAGTCCTCACAAACACTGCATTTCAAACTGCAGCTGCACCGGGTGCAGTTTTCTGAGAGCTTTGTTTTTATCATCCAGCTGTATTAGGAAATCAAATTAAATTGTCTCAGTTGCACTACACATGATAAACAGTAGCAGGAATAAATGTGATTTGCTGCCCTCCAATTGCCCCAGTCACAGAGAGCTTTGTAACTCCCCTGGGCCTGATCCATGGGTCACTGAGAGCAGGTGAAGGGTCAGGACAATTGTTCTGGCACAAATACCAAGTACAACATTTAAGTTTAACAAAAAAAGAGACATTTTTTCCTCCTCTGTTCCCAAACAGAGCTGGTACTCAGAGCCTTGCTTAGCTGTTCCCTGTACCCAGCTTGTTATATTTAGTTACTAGAGCAGTGCTAGTCATAGAGAGCTCATAAAGAGATATTTACACAATAAATGATACATATTTGTAGGTACTTTTTGAGGAAGTACATTTCATTATATTATTTGTGGTGTAAATAGATCTTTACAAGCCTGCTGAGATTGGTAATGTTCTAGGCATAAAGAAATCAGTGTGTCTTTATATATATATATATATATACAGGGTATCTAGGGAGCAAGCATGGGGGAGGTGTAAGTTGAAATCCCTGCCTGTGAGTGGGAAGAGCTTCATGCACAGGAGCTCTGCAGGGACCAGAACCCAGCTACTTCCCAGCTGGAAATCATGAGGGCTGTGAAATGCAAACCCAGGGTAAATGCCTGCCAAGGTTTAACCAAAGTAATTTAGTGTGCCAAGCAATTTCTTCCTCTCACCAATTAACTACTTTGTTATTTTTGCCAAACAATTGTGAAAACACCTACCCAGAGTGGACCTTTCAGTGATGTCTTCTGCTTTCCTGTATTTGGTTACCTCTGTGTAGAGGGTGGAGTGATCCAGGGGCCACTTGTTTTTCCTGCAGGTGGCTTGAACAAGAGCAGTCAGGTAGGACTCAGGAATGTGCAGCCCCGACAGCCACATCACCTCAGGCTCACCCTTGCTGACCTGCAATCACAGACAGTGCTGGGCAGCCCCTGGTACTCACCCCACACTGCCCTTAGAGAGGAGCTGGGGGAGCCTGCCTTGCATCCACAGGTGTGCAGTGATGGCACTAGTTCAAGAACTCACCTCAAGTGTTCACTGGATTCTGCACCAGTCTACACAGCACATTGTGCAGGTTAACAAAACAAAAGGCTTTCTGGAGGCACGTGCTTACCCAGCTGGTGTACTGGTCATAGCGATCTCTAAAGAAAATAATCCAGTTCCCAAGGGTTTTGAGGGTGTCAGGGGCCAGCCGCCGCCAGATCCCAGGAATCTGCCCATTGAAGAGAGCCTGAGCCACATCATCCAGTTCACTGCTCATTCCGACCTCCCCAGCCAAGGCCTGGAACAATGGTAAGAGTTCTGAGGGCAGGCAAAGCCCAGCTGCTCCCATCGAGGTGCTGTGATTTCACTTACACGTTGCAGCTCAGCCAGCGACTTCCCCATTCGAACGATGAGCTTATTAAAACGTTCCAGTTCCTGCAGCAGCACCACAGTCGTGGGGGAGATGTTAATTCCATAACCTTTACGTATGTGGTCAAGATCAAAGACTTGAGGTAATTTGTTTTCTATATCCTTGGCAACACTTGCAATATATTCATCTCGACTAATTCCTGCACCAGTTTCACCTGAAACCAGAAAATCTCAGTGAGACTGAATCTGTACTAAATCTTCTGAAAAAGGTTGAGAGCTGAGTGACCTTTTGTCACCTCTGCTCTGACATTGGCCCTCAGCCCTGCACGTCCCCAGCTGTGCCTTTGGCCAGGTGCTGAGCTGCTCCCAGCCTGGCAGGGCTGAGCTCTGCAGTGGCTCTGCCCCCACTGTCCCACTCCCTCTGCTCCCCGAGGCTGGGACACAGCCCCTGGATCATTCCCCACACTCAGGGGCTGCTGTCACGGTCCCCAGGGCTCAGCACTCACCACTGGAGATTTCTGTTCACAAACCCAGTTGAGACAGGGCACGCACCAGTTTGGGGCTGCAGCTCGAGCAGCTGAACCCACATGTCCCGCACCGCCTGCATGTAATACCCGATCTCGGCGTTGGCGTGAAGGCCCAGGACCTCGGGGGTGTTGGAGAGTGGCAGAGCTTCTATGGCCTCTGCAATACAACCACACAGGCTCTGGTAACCCAGAACAGCAGAGCAATTTTGCTGTTGCTCTGCTTGAATAAAAAAATCAAATGCTAAGCCTGAGCAATGCACAGATCGAATAAACACTTCTAAACACACACAGAGGCTCCCCTACAGAAATATATCACTTAACAAAACTAACACGCTGCTTTACTGAGGTTTTTGTGGTTTGGGTTATTTTTGGGTTTCTTTTTTTTAAAACACCCGAGGAGCTCAGTGATTCTAAAAGACTGCTCCTGTAAAGCAGTGGATTAGAAACTGCAATCCATACACCAGCAGTGCCTGGTGTTCTGTTCAACTTCTCACACCCAGCAGCGAGGTATGGCGACAATACACTGGGAGCAGACTTCTTTTTTAATGTACCAGGAGAAGCGTTTTCTTACCAACAAAGTCATCTTTTCCCTTCCCTTCTGGAATTTTATAGTCGACTGTGTCGCTTTTATAAAAGTGGAACACTTGGAACGTGTCAAACAGGAAATCCCCAAGGTACTCGTCCATGTAGACGGTCAGGATGCGCCGGTCAAAGCTGTCGATTGCCCGCCCTCCATACATCACCTGGCAATCAGTGACATCACTGTCACAGCACTGGCTTTTGCAGTAGAAAATACACTTTTAAAAAAATCACTGAAAGGTCAGAAATGCTCTTTGATTTTGCAGTGGCTGTGGTGTAACACTGTCTCCCTTACGGATCCCAAAAACATCTCCAGTCCCCTCTCAGGGGGACAGGAAGGAAATATTTGGCCTTGGTCTGGAGAGAGCTGCTCTGGGCACTCCTAATCACCATGTGGATGATTTATGTGCAGTGATACCTTCCTGAGGTACCAGCTCATGCCCAGCTGGGATTGAGTGCTGCAAAGAAACAGTTTCCTGCAAAATTTCACACTGCAGCAGCTGCCAGGGCAGTGCAGCTGCACCAGCTCTGAGAACACACATTTGTACAGCTCCAGTGACACCCCACGTGCCACAGCACTGTGCTTTTCCAGCACAGGCTCCCAAGGGCTCTCTCAGCATTAATTAAGCACCACAACTCCCTGTTGTGCAGTTGCACACAGTGGCCCTAATTCCCTGAGACTGAGACTAAGGCCCTTGCTCAGGCCTGGAGTTTCAAACCTGCCCAGGAAATACTCCCAGCTTTAGTTGATGCAGCTCATGCAGAAAGGAAACCTCATTTATCTGAATTGTTGTCGCATTGTAGCACTCACCTCCCCAATAAGATATTTGAGACTGCTCCAAGGGATTTGATCATCCTTTTGTTCAAAAGCTTTTGTCAAGTATGTGTTAAGGATTTCCATGCACACCTAATGAATTTGTTGGAACATGTGAGATAAGATCATAAATCAGATATACATATTCACAGGTTTTATTTCATGTAATTCTTATTTGAAAACTAACAATTACTTCTTTCTGAAATAATTAAAAAGTTGGGTATAAATCCTCTTAAGAAAAGAAACCCATGAGAGAGGTAATAAAAACATGAAGGATTGGGAATCTAATTTTTAGCATCTCAAATTGACATTATGCAACATCAGGAGTCTACGTGACTCCACAGAAGCAGAAAAAAAATATTAAGCAAAATCTAATTGTGAGAAAGGTTAAAGCTGGATAAATTCTGTGTTTTCAAAAGTAATCTGAGCTACTCAAGAATGTAAGAACCATTGCAATTGTTTTCTTACCTGGAAATCAGATTCATTAAAATCGTATGGTACATTCCAGCCAACCTTCCCAAACTTCCTTCTCTCCTGAACCACAGCATGGAAAAATGCCAGGACATAGACCAAGGATTTAAAGGCAGGGTGTGGGCACTGCTCTAAGGCTTCTGGGGGAATTTTGAAGTAGGTGGCTCTCATATTCAGTTTCAGACCATTAGGGGGTTCTGTAACAACCTATCAAAATAATTAGGGAAGCCATCAGTTACTGGATAATTTGAGGAAAATAAGTTGTAGATATATCACATTATGTAAGCTAGACAATGCAAGCTTGACATTTTAAGTGGTTTTCCAAATGTCAATCAAATATGGATTTTTTTCTTAAGTAAAGACATGAAGTAGACCTTTTAAGAAGTTTATCAAGTTAAACACACCTATGCAAAGAGAACTTGATATTGTTTTGAAATCAGTCATGTTATTGACAAGACATTAATATTTCTCATATTTGAAGATCTAATTTACTGAAATACCAGTACTTTACACATTTTAATGTGCCCACAGTAAGATGCTTTTGCAATGTGGCTTTTCTGCAGATCAAACTGCCAGAGCTGCTTCCTGGCAGCTTTTTCAAAGGGCTCTTAAAAGCTCAGTCCTCACTGCTCCTGGCAAGACCCACAAAGTGGAGATCTGCAGCCTTAAAGATCCACTCTGGCTCCCTTCCCACTGCAGGAGGAGTGAGAGAACAGGCCAGAGCTGCCTCTGAGCCACTGCTTTCCAACCTGTGAAATGAAATAATGATATTTACAGGACAGGGCACCACAACAGCAGTAAAGCAGCCACAGAAAAGAACATTAGGGCAGAATCATGGCCTGTGCCTTCAAAATAATCAGCTCAGCTTTTAGTGATAAAAGCTGCAGCCTGAAGTAGCAGCTGGAAACAATGATCCTATTCCAACATCTGCTCCACTGGCACTGCCAGGCTGACACAGCCCTTGGTCCTGCACTGCAGCATCAGGGCTAACAGGGCTATTTCTGTCTCCAGGTACTCCTCACGTGTGGCAGCATTTAAATCTAAAGTCCATTTGTCACATTTCCAGGTTTACTCACAAACCTCTGCTTTGAAATAACTGCTGAACAGTTTTCACCCAAAGGAAACATCCCAGTAAAATAAACAGGATGATGAAAAAAGGATTTGGTTAAATAAAGACAAAAAGTGAGTTTGTTAAGCCTGGGCCAGTGTGCTGCACTCAGGTCAGGCTCCCCCCAGAGCCAGCCTGTTCTGCTGAGTGCCAGTGGCAGGACATGCCCTCCTGGCTGGGGTTTGCCCACCTTTAAGGCCTTCTGCAGGATTCCAATTGGGAAGCCTTTAGTTGGGTCAGTCGTCAGCCAGAGGCGAAAGTCCTCGTGAGGCTCTGTAATTTTCTCCAGGGCCTTTTCCAGATGGATGAGCCACTTCACCAAAAGGTGACAGTTCTGCAACATGAGCCACTGTCCATGAATCTCTGCTTCCTCCAGCATCTGCAAAGCGATCTGAGGACAGGAGGAGAACCATCTGTAACTCTCCCTTCACCCTGAGAACAAACTGCCTCTGAGGGGCTCGTGCAGTGGGTTTTCCTGCTAGGAAAGTGGTGGTCTAAATGAGTCTGATAGGAGCTCTCCCACTGACTGAAATCATGGCAAATTCAATCAGCTGTTAAGCTCTGGACATCCTGCCTTAGTGTCCTTAATAAAAACAAAAGTCACAGGAAAGGCAGGAAAAGCAGCAGGAGAACTTTCTGGTAGCAAACACTGTGACTTCTAACAACCTCATGTCCATACACAGCAACATCTTCTCATCTCTACTTTTTAACAGCTGAAAATCTGATTCTGAATCTACCCTCACCCAAACCAGAACAGCAGCCAGTCAGCCAAATGGCCCCTTTCATGTTCAGTAAAATGTTATTCCCAAACTGACAAATCTATGTCAGAACCATGAGGTAACTCCTTTTAAAATGGAGCAGACCTATGGAAAGGAAATTTGATCAGTCCCAGAGCATTAGGAGCACGGTTTGCAATTCACACTCCCTGCACACAGCACATCCCCACCCTCCCATCCAAGTTACCTCTTCTTGGCCTTGTCCCATGGCCAGGAATTTGAGTCTATCTGCTTTAAAATCTGTCCTCTCAGCCAGTTTCATGAGGTCACTGACAGGATCAGAGCCAGGACTTAGGATAAAAACTACAGGTGAGAGAGGAGTGCTCTGCTGCAGGATGGCATCAAAGCTGATCACGGGGGGCTGCACATACCTGGCAGAGGGAGAAGCCCAATAATTTGGCTGATTTGCACAGAGCAGCTGCCACGTGTGAGCAGAGCCTTGTACATAAAGCACAAAAATCACCACAGACTGCACATGGCAATCACTCAGACACAACCCCTGCCCTGCTCTTCAGGCAAATGACAGAACCATTGACAAAGCTGATTCCAGCTCCAGCTCTGTGTGAGTGCTGTGGCTGGGCTCAGAGGGGAGAGGGACTCACGTCTCGCCCATGGTCACCGTCACGTAGTCGGTCACGGCCCGGTACATCCGGTCCACGCGGAAACACCGCAGCAGGAGCAGCTTCTGGAAATGTGTGACATTGCCCTCGTAGGGCACGGGCAAGGGCATCTGCTCCAGAGCATCTGTGTCATACCACTGGCAAGAAAAGACAGCACACAACGCAAATGAATCCAGGGGTTCTGTCAGGGAAATTGCTAGGAAAGAGAAAATGGGTTTGATGAATGAGGGACCAAGAGACACAATAAAAACAAAGAAAGTCAATCAGCAGCAAGTAAATATTAAAAGTTCAGGTGAATTTAAAAAGTCCAACTTTTCAGTATGAAGTACTCAAGTCCAGAGACACATTTGTATTTTCACTTTATGCCAACTAATTCTCTTAATAAAGAGAAAACAGCATCAAAAGCAAAAAGGTATTAACAGATTGCTTGCAGGAAGACTTCTTATAAAGCAAGAAGACATGGAATGAAGCTAAAGGAGGAACACAGGAAATCTGTGTTTGTCAATAGCCTATAGAATTCACTGCCACAAGAAGATCAAAGCACAATTTAGCAGCACAAAAACACCACTGAAATGTTGACTGTTGAAATGAACAGAAAATTTCCACTGACTTCAACAGGGTTAATAACTCCACTAAGGCATTTGACTGACAAATAAAAATTCTACAGTATATCAGGGAAGATATTTGGTTTGTTTTTTAAATAACAATCCTTAATTCTTCTGCAAATAAGCCAATCACTAACAGAGGCCAAGAAGCAAAGAAATACCTTGAGGGAAGAAGCCCACAGTGGCATCCCCCTGTGGAGTGCTGTGACATATTGCACCACACTTGAACATTTAATACCAGATGAAAAACTGGGAGAGAAAAGAGCATTGCAAAAAAGCACGTACATTTTTCCATACATCTGGATTTTCTTCCACATCATCTGGAAGAGATTCAAATTTCTCAGGAAATAGTTCAGACAAGCGAATTAGGTCTTCCCAGCCTTGATCTGGAAGCCAAGCAAAGGGTTTCTTTCGGGCACTCTTCTCCAGGGAAACATTGCCTAGGATCATCCAGAAACCAGAGTCAGTGCCCATGGCAGAAATCCTCCAGTGCATGACCACACATACAGTCCCTCTGCACAGAGGAACCAAGTGGAAATTTGTTCCTGGAAGCACTGCAAGATTAGACTGGGCTGCTGAAGGAAGGAGGGCATTTTACAAGTGCTTGCAAAAGCCAGAGTTTTATCTTTGCAAACATTTTTGAAATTATGTGTACACAGTCAGAAAATAACTACAGATTACTTTCCTCACGTAACATCCTAACAATTAGCTAATGTGAAATAGAAATAGCAGGATCCCCAGTTTGTGCAACCTAACACAGTGCAGCTCTCCTCAGTGGGAGAGCTTCCCTTCTTGAGGTGCTGGCTCATAGTAAATCATCTCTAGTCAAAGATCTGTCTTCAAAAGATCTTTAGCTGTTGCTACATAAAGCTACATACTTACATATAAATATTCACTTTACCTTTCAAAAAGAACTCAAATTCTTCTTGTGGAACTTGGCCTTTAGCTTGTTCTATCTTGACAGTCATATTAAAGGAGAATAGTAACTTGTGCTTCTCAAACAAACCTATATTAAAAGGACATTTTCAAAAATCAGCTGCTAAAGCTTGTGGAACTGGAGCAATTTTTCAATCCACATCCTTCATCTGTTGTGGGGTTGATGGGATGCTCCACCCCTGTAAGTGCTCAAGCACTCAAACTGGGGCCCTCAGCAACCTGATCTAGTGAGAGGCATCCCTGCCCATGGCAGGGGATTGGAACTGCAGGATTCTTAAGGTCCCTTTCAACCCAAATTATTCTGTGATTCTATGATCTGATCACCCCACAAAGATCATTTGATTGATAGTTGGAATTGATATTCCTACAGGTCTTCACCAGCCTGAAAAATGCTATGATTCTGTGATCAGGGGGATCAAAGCTGGGGCTTTGAATCAGGCTTGAAGAGTCAATACAACCCCTGTGAGCTCTGTGGCTGCCTTTACCATTTGTAACTGTGTTAAGAAAAACATTTCTGCAAGAGTTACATAGGTAATGTGCAATGTTCCTTCTAACAGAAATAGCAAGGAGGAAAGTGTGAACCAGCAGTGGTGCAGAGACCTGAACATCACTGAATTCCCTGCTTGGTAACTTGCCTCTTTAACATGAACCAGCTGAAGTCAGGGCTTCACCTTTATTTGTATAACAGTCTCAGCTCCTGGTAAACCAGCACTAACCTGTGCAGCCATAGTTGTAGGTGTTCAAAGTCAGTGTATTCATGATGTTTTTTAACCTCTTAGGAAGAATAGGACTGGGCATGGATTTCCGAAGAGAGAATCCAAAAACCTCTAAGAAGGAGACCAGTGAGAACTGGTACATGATGTTGACAAATGCCATTTCAGCCAGCACAGAGAAGAGGATGGCCCCTCTCTTGGCAGCTGGTCTGTAGCCATCGCGGAGGAGGTCGATATCCGCCGCGGTTGTTGCAGCCAGCTTCAGTTTCTCAATCACCTGGGCAGAGAGGGATTTTATACCCCTGGAATTACTGTGCTGATCCAGAGTGCATCTATTATACCACAGTAATCAGAGCTGCTCAGTGCCTGCCTCTGTGTGACTCTAGAGGGAATCTGGGCAGGTAACTCAAAAGAAGTTGTATGAATTATAAAAAATAAAAGGTAGATAAAATTAATCTCATATTGTATCTTTATGAAAAGTAAAGACAAAGATTCACAAAAAAAATCATGGAAATAGTCTGAGAAAGCCCCTCTGGGGATCTTTAGTTCAATTTCTGCCCAAAGCTTGGTTATGACAACCACTAGACCAGGTCCAGTGTGGCTTTGCCCAGTTGTGACCTGAAAACTCCAAGGATGGATTTTTTTGCTTTAGAACTGTAAACAAACATTACTTTGGTCCTGTTAAGGACTTTCCTGAAGACAGACTACATTCTGTTCATAGCTACCCTTCCAAAAAGCCCAGAACTGGTACCTCAGTAGCTTTGAATTTTGTGTCTTCCAAGGTTTGCACCAATTCCACATTGTCCAACATGTTTCCTGTGGAAGTTGACAGTCCATGAAGGAGAGTGTCTTCCAGATTTTTCAGCAGGTTTTTGTTTTCACTTGTCTCCTGGATGAGACGTTCTCTCTGTTCCTCCAATTCTCTCCTTTCAAAACCCGTGATGACACTGAGCAGCTGATCCTCCAGGCCCTTGAGTGTAACTACAGGTACAGCACAGGGACAGAGCACAGAGTTTTGTAAGCACAGGACAGTATTTATACAACTTGTTTAATCTCGAGCCTCTCATACAACTACAGCAATGCAGAGTGACCTGGTTAATGACTGTGTATCTTAATTCTACCAAATCACCTCACCAGAACAAGAAGAAATATTTAGCTCATTAGCAGATGAGAGAAGTGAGAAGGGCTTTATTAAATCAGACGCTGAGTATAAGGCAGAGTATGAATTTTTTAGTTTCATCAAGGTTTCAGACAATGATCCAGGCCCTAAATTTGCACAACGTAATCCCTACTTTGTTATTAAGTACACACATGAGCTTACCTGTATAATTGATAACAATAGCTCTGCCAAACACAGAGGGAGAATACTTTGGGTTTGCTAATTTGGTGTTCAGGTACATTTTAAAATTACTGTCATAGTCAACCTCTTTGTCCCCCAGGACAATGAATGCTCGCCCCTGTGCAACTTTGACATTCTTCTCTAAGACATTGTCTATCACAGGGTCGATGTATTCATCAACACTGTGCACCAGGAAAGGGGTTCCATACTTTATGGCCAGTTCTAGTTGTTTCAGGAAATCTGGGTCATTAAAGGAAGCCATCTGCAAGAGAACAATGGGAAAACATGAAAGAACTGATATTCATATTGCTGAACGCTATTATTTTGCAGTAGCTGCCGACACTAATGAAGTTTGTTCTTTGCTGCTTTTTGTCTTTCCTCTCACAGATGATATAAACTACACTTGCACAAAACAGTGAAAATGCTTCTCTTCTGATTAGCTGAGAATAACTTCCATTTGGAAACTACCCTTTAAAGTTCTAGCTGTGTCTCTAAGTGTCATACATGTCATGCATGGAAGTTCCATCACAGAGCTGAGATAAATCACAATCTACACCAGCCTTTTGGTTAGACCCTTTCTGCATGTGCAGACAGGCTGAGAGAGCTGGGGTTGTTCATCCTGGAGAAGAAAAGGCTCCAGGGAGACTTTACAGCACCTTCCAAAACCTAAAGGGGCTCCAAGGGAGCTGGAGAGGGGCTTTTGACAAGCACATATAGCAAGAGGACAAGGGGCAATGGCTTCAAACTGAAAGAGGCCAGGGTTAAATTAGATATTAAGAAGGAATATCTTCCTAATCTTCCTCACCCCCTGTGAGGGTGCTGAGGCCCTGGCACAGGTTCCCAGAGAAGCTGTGGCTGCCCCATCCCTGGCAGTGTCCAAGACCAGGTTGGATGGGGTTTGGAGCACCTGGGATAGTGGAAGGTGTCCCTGCCCATGGCCAGGGGTGGAACTGGAAGGTTCTTCCCAATCCAAACCATTCAATAATTCTGTGATATATAACTGCTTCCCCATTCAAAGTGACAGATATTTATGCAGCTTTGAAAACAATCAGTAATGAGGTAAAGCAATCTTGATCTTTACCCTCAGATTATTTTTTTCTTCTTTCTTCTTAATCCAGTGTAATGCCTGCTGCTGGGGGTCAATGCAGAGCGCGAAGCGGCTGGAATACGTTGTCAGGATGCCATTCTGGATAGAGAGCTCATCTGGGGGCAGTCCTTGAGAAACCCACCTGGGAACACAATGGACCAAAGACCAGCCTGCCATGAAAACTCGATGGGAGAGCAGCACATTTCATTTGTCAGCAAAATGATGCAACTCTCTGAGCACACAACTGGACACACACGGACACACACACAGTGCATGTGATTATGGGGACAGTGTGACAGCTCAGACTGACTCACTGACTCGTTGTGACTGCACTACTCAAAGTACTGTCTGTTGCCTTAGGTGAGCAATCCTGTGGGTGTAGTTGATACATGGCCTACCTGAGCTTGGGTTTAATACCAAACCCATTGAAGTCAATGAAAAGACACCTGTTGGATTATGGAAACATACTTTTTAGAGAACTCCTAAAAAACTTCCTAGAAATGGTATTAGATGTGAATGTCCCTGGAGTGTTACATGCAACAGCTTATTACAACAAATGGCCCCTGTTAATCAGAAGGACACGAAAGTAAGATTCTCTCTGGTATGGCTGTGCACCTCCACCCACAGTGCCAGTTCTGTGTTGCACATTCAGCCCCAGACACCCACTTTATAATGTCACATTCAGTAGCCCCTGGGTCTCCTGACTGGACATACCTGCTAACCTCCACCTCATCGGTCAGGAGGCTCTCTAACTTAAATGGACAGCTGACAGGAATTTCTCGTGATAAAATGTCTTCTTGCCACACTTGATAGAGCATTTCGTGACGGAACTCCCAGCTGAAGGCTCCCACATAGCACAGAAAGGCAGCAGCGAGTAGACAATCTCCAAGCAACTTCACCTTTCGTATTTCTAATTCCTTGAATTCCTCTGTCCACCTGATAGAATTATATGGGAGATTCTGTACCAGGAAGATGAGGTTTATGTGCAGAATTTCCTGCTACTTTAAGATGCAGATTGAGACAGACCCCCAAATTCAGAATCAGTTTTCTCTTGCTATTATGGTGGCCACAGATACTGAGTTGATCTGAATTTTCTTCCATTTAATCTCAGTTATTTTCCAAGAGCTAATGGATATTAGAACAGATAATAGCTCTTCTCAGAAACAAACACCATGGAAAGCAACATTCTCAAAAGTGTCACCACCTCATAGATTCTATCCCTGACACACAAACCTCTGATGTCAAAAATTATCTTCTTTGAATGTAGACTTACCTCTCATTCTCAGATTTCAAGCCAGCGATGAGCTTGTCAGCAGCCTCTAATCTTCTCTGCATTATCTCTGCTTCTTCTTGTAACTTTTTGTTCTCTTTTATTGCCTGCTCATATTTTTCCCCCAAAGATTTAAGCTCCTCCTGAATGGCAGCCAGCTCTGCTTGTATCCTTTCCAGCTCCTGCTTACTTTGTTCATAGTTCTTTTCTAGCCTGGCCACCTAAAGTACATTTTGAAGGAAACATAAGAGTGTCAGAGGAGAGAAGGATTTTGGAGAGAAGTATTAAGTTCTCACATTTCTTTTGGTTATATCATATTTTTCAAAGTGTTCTGGTAATAAACACTGTAAGCCAAAATAACAGACACTTACTCTCCTCTACCCATCCCAAACACACATCATGGTCTGACACTGCAGTTCCAAAACAGAGAAATCTCCCCAGATTAATATTATTAATCTTATATTAATATTAATATTCCCAGAAGGAATATTAAAGCACTGGAGGTCAGCAGGACTCTCATGCCCTGACAAAAGGGGAGGTTGCTCTGCTTAATAACAACAATACTAAGGCTCCAAAAATAGTCAGACACATTGTCTAGTGAATATACTTTCTCTGTAGTCAGTTGTATACAATAACCTTTTCTTGACAAAATTTCCTAGTCATCTGTTGGACGTTAGATTTCATTTGGCATACAGCTGAATTTCCAGTCATCCTAGAAAAAGCTAATCAGAAGGTCTGTGCTTAAGGAACCAGGATTTAGTGTATACTGACCTCTGCTCTGTCCAAATGCCATGAGTTTTAAAGTTTGGAGTTAGTAAACAGCTCTAATCTGTGTTTTCCTGAGCATGTTAGATTACAAAATTCCAATTGAACATGTTCCTCCCTCATCCCTCCAGCACTGGCATGGATGGCAACCCATAGCCCAGCATCCTGACACAACAAATACAGGGATTTATGACTGACAATCTGCCTCACGCCTACTGCAAGAGCTCTCCTAGACACCACTTTTTAAGCACTTCAATAGGAAAAGTGGGCAGTCTGTGAAATGGTCAAGTATTATCTTTTCCATCAGGATCATGTTTCAACCTTCTCTGAGTTTGATTCCAACACACTTTACCTTTTCTTCCTTTGGCTTGACATTTTTAACTACATCACAGTAGGTCACCACTGCTTCAGCAAACTTTAACATTCCCAGTCCTGCTCTGCTGATAACTTCCATTTCAGCCCAGGTAGTATTAAGATTCTTTAAGAGAGCTAAATTGGTAAACACAAAAATACTGCAAGTGAGTTGAATAACTGTGCAAAAATCTCAAAGAAATAGCTTTTCCTACCAGCAGCATCAGCCAATGTCGTGGCAGACAATAGGAAACATTTGTCAGAATATTAAAGAAACTCTGTTGGCTGTTCCCATTAATAAGATCCTATATTCAGTGCAAGTACCCAGAACAGGAATTCACCTCTCATAGCTTTCACATGGCTCCATGGAATTTCCCTAAAATCTGTCGTCAACAGCAGTCGCAGGAAATTTGTGTCAGCCATCATTGCTTTGGCATTCTTCCAGTTTTGTTCTTTGTAACCTCTCATTATAAGAATACAGTCCAGAACAACCTGCACCTGCTTTGGGGGTGTTGCAAAGGACCTGGAAAACAGGTGAGACAGTGGAAGAGAAAAAAGGAGACAAAGCACATGATGGGTACTTCCTGTTAAGAGAGGTACTGCAATACAAGAGCTTGTACATAAGACAAGCCACAACAGGGAAAAAGACAACCCAAGTCAGACAATAAATTATTAACTTCTCAAAAGCTCAGAACCAATTCTTATATTCAGACAATTTGATCCACAAAATACTAAAGGATTTCAAGAGTGGAAAGCTTAAAACACTGAGCCTCGAAATTCTTTCCTAGGGCAGGGAAGCAGCTGGAGAAAAATCCAGAGATCTATGAGAGAAAGGAAACTGAACAAGTGTGGCAGGGAAGGGAGAGCCATTGCTATTCTGGGGACAACTATTTCAGGGAGAGCCAAAGACTGGATGTGCCTTTATATCAATCCTCAAAAAAAAGATATATTATCAAAACACAGGGAGGAGTAAATTCAGCAGGGAAATAGATTTTCTTGCTATGAAAGTATCCCTGAAAAATAACTGTCATGTGTTCCTACTTACACAGGAAAAAAAGAGGAGGAATGAACAGGTTTGGACAGCCAGGGTTCAGGAAAAACCAGAGCAGGCTCTGGTGCATCAAACACAGACCACACTATGATGGGGTAAACAGCAAACAAAGGCCTGGAAGAACTGTTCTAAGGCAAAATCGTGGGCTAGGGCATTCTGTTGTGACCTCTGCACCCAGAAAATTGATGTCCTGACCTTCACAGGCAGGTAAGAAAGATGAGGCTAAGGCTCAGACCCAGCAAACAAGGATCTCTCAGTGTATTTCCAAGAGTTTATGCTACTGTACACACTAATGAGTCACCTGAGTTCAGTAACTTCAGCCTTGTCAAGCTTCTCCACCTCCCGTTTGGCAGCTTCCATAATGGGCTTGATTTGCTCCAGTGCTGCCTCAGCCTCTGCCTTCTCCACAGCAATAATTTTATTCTGTTCCTGTATCTCTATAGCTTTTTCTTCACCCATTTTTTTCTTCTCCTCAGCTGGTAATTGTAAGGACAGGACCATAAGGGGGTCATTCAAGTTTGTATACAGAACATATATTAATACACTTACAGAGATTTACTCTTTGCTGAAAATCAGAAATTACCATCAAGTCAGAAGCTTTGTGCTGCCAGCTTGCCTCTGGTTACAGTTTCATCACCAGGTTAGGAACAGTTAGTGTTTCACACAACAGCATGCACAATCCCTTTTCCTCCATATTTCCCTCTAATACTAAATTTCTGGATCAGAAGTTTCCTTTTTTGCTACTGCCTTTCCCACATTATGCCTTACACCTTGGAAAAGGGAGGATAAGGGCAGGCAAACGTTGTGTAAAGTACTGTGGGCCAAATGTGGAGCCCAGATGGCAATCTGGGCAAGGCAGGAGACCTGCTCTTCTGGCATGGCATGGGAGCAGCACACAGAACAAGGGGGATACCTCGAGAAGCAGATGGAGCTCTTCAGGGGTCTCCCAACCCAGCCTGACACAGATGATGTGAGCCCTGCTTAGCCTGTGGGACACTTCAGTAGTTATAAACTACTCACCTATTTCTGTGTTCATTTTAATGTCTCGTAACAAAGCCTCACAAGCAGCTGTTTTTTCTGTTAGCACAATCTTTTGCTCAGCAAGTTTGATGTTCAGCTCAGCCAGCTGTACAGCAGCTTCCTTCAGTTTAACTAAGCCCCCATCCAGCCGTTTACATTGTGCTGGGTAGAAAAAAAAAAAAAGAGAGAAATGTCAGTGATTCATTGAATGTGTTCAAGCACACAGCAACAGACAATCTCACAAAGAGAAAATATCCTTAGAAGTGCACTGAGAGATTTTCCTTTCCCAGCCAAAATGATATTAACGTCACTTGAGCTGACATAGTGCTACAACTTATTTGCTATATTACTGTTTCTGTTTTGTCCTCTTCACATATTTCAGTGCCACTGAAGTATGAATAAGAATTGCTGCTTGAGGAAGAAAGTTAAACCCTGAGCAAGGCCATGCTGGTATTAGATTTCAGCATGACTCTTCCCCAAGCAGAGGAGTGTCTGGTTTGGAGATTCTGGCTCATGTTCATTCACAAAAGGATTTGAGGAGAGCCCATTGTTTGACGGAGTCTGAACATTCATATGTGGCCAGGATTTTGGGTCAATGTCAAAACACAGCCCCACAGTACATTTGAGATAGTACTGCTAACACAGTTTTTGCATATTCTGGGTAATATGGGGGATTCTCACCAGAACTTCTTTTGTTTTTAAACTATTTAAATCATTTATTAAAAAGGAGAAAACATCTACATAGCCTTACCTAAAATGAACTCGTTTTTCTCCTCCAGCAATTTTGCATAGGTATTGAGAAAATCAAGGTAATTTTTTGGTGTGACGTGATTTCTACGTCTCAGTTTTTCCAGAAATTTCTTGCTGAAATCCCCGACAGATTCATGCACCATGACCATGTGATCAATCACTGACTGGGAGTTCTCTGGTGGGATGCGTGGGTTTGTTCCTAAAATTGAGCAGAAGAAATAAAAAAATTCAACGGTTTGTGGCTTTTTTCAGAGTATACCAATTATCATCTTTCTCAGGTACACCTAACCCAGGCTCAAAACAAATCTGTTTTCTGGGGTGAAAAGCAAGACCAGGGCCAAGCCAGAAGGGAACCTCCTGGTAAACAGCCCCCATTGTCTACAGAGTTGGGAACTTGAATTTAAGCAATTTTAAAAATATTTGATTAAGAAACCACCATCCAGTGACATTTTTTGACTGGGTTTTTTGCATTTCCCACCTAGACTCAAGGTAACAAGCACAATGGGAAATGAAATTGTGAAATGTACAATAATTGCAAAATAAAGACATATTTCTTAGGCTATGTCAAGAGTTAATGGGTTGAAATACTGACATGTTACATACCCAGAAAGGATTGTGCAACTGCACACAAGGCCTGGGTGGGCCAGGGCAAGAACCAGTCAATACCAGTGTTGTTGACAAGACCTTAAAATAAAAGGATAGTGTTATCTGAAAAATTCCTTTATAAAACTAACCCCTAATCAGACAGGCAGTCCTCTAATTAACTTTATTTACATCAAGAATTTGCAAATTAGTCTTGACTCCTTTTTAGTAACAGAATTTACCACAAAGTCCATGCTTCCATTTTGACAGTAAACAATGAGCTTTGCCCCTGTGTCCTGCTAACCCTCCTGTACCATTCCTTAGGCTCTACAGGACACAGTCAAGAGCTGCAATAAGGTATTTTAGGGCCTGGTTTAGCATTCCCACCTGTACCCATATTGCACAAGTCTCTTCTGTTTCCCAGGACTCCTTTCAGCACCTGCAGCACCTGCCAGGCCTAGGTGATTTTTCTCTCCATGGGTGTCCCTCCCACCACACCCTTTTTGCCTTTGGATACAAAAATGTTTCTCTTCCCACCATCCTAGTTTCATAACGATTTAACACCACGCTTTCTGCTGTAAACTACAGAAGAGAGGCTGCAGACAAAGGCTGTGTATTTCCAGTTCAGTGAGGATGGACTAATTGATTTCCAACTGTTCAGCTGGAAAATGAACCAATCTGAAAAATGCTAATCAATATTGTTCACTTACATGTGGTAATTAACTGGAAAAAAACCATGCAATGCAAATCCTTAAACATGAAACCTGCTCTGTTTAGTTTTAGCTGCCACACATATCTCAGTGTCCACTGGAGGTTTTTCTCTTGCCTGTAAATCTGTATTTCACAGAGAAGGGACTAAGCACTGTGTACAATTGATACCTGGGAAATTTCTGCACCATGTTCTCAGGTCTTCCCCAACTGGGGACATTCCCAGGACAATGTGAAGGTTGCTTGCACATTTGCTTACAAAATACTGCCAGATACTCTCTTTAGTTGGGCCCACGTTAGCTTTAGCAGCTTCTTCTCCAATCTGACTTAGTATGCCATCTTTTTCATCATCTGCAAAAAGGGCTGGCACCATTCCTGTAACATAAGGACAGAAGAATGCTAGTGAGAACAACCAGTAAGAGGAAACCATATGGCTAGGGATAGGGCAGATGAGAAACCAATTTTAAACCTAGTTCTGTAAAAATGATTCTGAGTAGTTTTGAATGAACCAATTCATCCCTCTATGCTTCTCCTCCCCACAGCCCTCATGGAAAATAGGCCATACTTGGGTCTTAGAATAATTAAAGCATTTTTGTTTGGACTTCAGCAACATATACAAAATGTTACAGGAACATAAAGTACTTTAAATCTGCAAAGAAAATCTTCATTAATGTCTGTGACCCATCAGTTCACATTTTTGTTCTCTCAATCTTATGGTAAATACTGTATAAGTAACTTAATGACAGACCAGGGACAGGGAAAACTAGAACAAGAAAAGGGATACAATTCACTCATCTGTTCTCATATCAGACTGTGTAGGAACTCCTAGAGAGAGGGTGGTCACACAGTGCCAGCTGCTGCTCATGTCCAGCTGCTTCCTTCACTAGATGATACCAAATTACATTTCTAGACATGCATACATAAATATAAATATGAACAGTTGCTGCAGTTCAGGTGAATGCTGTTCAAAAACCACTTGGACAAGTGGGTTTGTGGCCAAATGCAGCTGAAGTTTCTCTCAATCTTGGAAGAAATCTGAGACTCCTGCAGCATCATCACCAGCATGAATGAAATCTATAACCTCTCCAGACATATAAATGACTGTAAGAAGATTCCAGAAAGCCATTATTGAGGCAAAGACCATTTCACTGAAAGGTGTAACTAAAGCAGCAGAGGACACTGGGTGAACCAGTAATAGCTGTATCAAGGGTACAGTTGAGATTATGAGTCACAAGCAGAGAGGCTGCCAGTGGCACCTGAAGTCAACATGTTGTTGATGAGTTCCAGGAAACTCTCTTCTGCCACATGGCCATCTGTAAACAAGAAGACCACTGACTTGTCATCAATACCCAGCTTCTGGTACAAATTTTTCAAATCCTCTCGGAAATTATTTTCTCCGTATCCTCGACTCAAGATGATCTCAAATACCTAAGGATGAAAATATACACTGAGAAGACACAGATGGACCCAAGACCCGATGGTAACTCTGAATTTCAGTTAGATTGAATCAAGGGGGTAGGTTTGGCCCCAGTCATCAGTAAATGTTTCAGTATCAATTAAAGTGTGCATTTGTACAACCCCGCAGGTTTGCAAAGAAGAAAAAAAAGGTGGTTCATCCTCTTTTTCTGTTCTTTCTTTCCAAGCCTTTTTAAGTAAAGTGCCTCTGAGAGAAATAGTTCCTCTCTGAAATAATACAGTATCAACCACAACAAGGCTCCTCAAGCAGCACAAACGTAACTATCAACAGCAGTAGTTAGGGACAATTAGCTGTTCATCACCAAACCCATCCTTGATCTCCTTCTCCAGTGCCAAAACCGAGATCCAGGCACTGACAGCTTCCTGCCCAGATCACACACAGTCACCATCTTGGACCTCCTGGCAATCGCCTCACTCGGGGTTTCTCTCCACGAGGAAGTGCTGCCAGTCTCGTCTTGACTGGCTGACTCACTCCCATCCCCAGTTTAATCCCAATCACCATTTTCCTTTCCTTGGCTTTTTTCACAGCCAAGACACAGGGTCACTAACCTCACATCCAGCTGTATAAGCAGCCAGTCTTGTCAGGGACTGCTTTCCTGAGCCCCCCACTCCGATGAGCAGCGCGTGCCCGCGGTCCATGCGGATGATGCGATGGACACGGACCAAATGCTCCAGAGCATCATCAAAAAGAACCAGATTCATTTTAATATTGTACTCATTGTAGTCATTCAAAATCTCCTTCAGAGAAAGGTGAATAGAATGTTACTAGGAGACCAATAAAACAATTAATAACATTAAGAAAATAGCCCATTCAGCAGCATTATTCCTTTCCCATTCCTCAGGGAAAATGAACTATTGGAAAATACTGCTGACTCTCTAGCTGATCTTCAGTTTTCATCACTGCAAACTCCAAATGGACATCAAAGCACAAAGTTCTACTTTATGTAGATAAATGTCTACATAAAATCCAAAGTAATAGATAAAAAAAATAAATAGATAAATCTACTTTATGTAGATATGTAGTGCATACAGAAGAGAACAGATTTCCTGCAATTTGAGGCAGGCTCCTGCCCATTCCTCAGGCACAGTTCCCAGTTGATGCACTCTACCTTAAAGAGAGCTTTTGCCACATCATAGTCTTGGATATCTTCATAAAGACGAGCTTCTGCATAATTCAGTGCTGTTCTGAAATCTCCAAAAAGAACTGGATCCCTCATGACCTGCTCCAATTCATCTGGGAAATGCTCTTCAACCAAGGTTTTTATATGGCCTTGTACCTTCGAGGATATGAAATAAGTCAGGCAACACAACAAAGGACTTGGTTGTGAATCCAGTAATATTCAGGAAGGTGATAATGCAGATTCTTGCTCAAACACTGATTTTATTTTATACTTTATCTTATTTTCAAGGTGATACTTATGTCACTAGAAGATCCTTCTGTGTTCTATGTATGATCTAAAATGATCTAATAGGCAGTTCAAGAATGGTTCAAGCCAATCTTGTAGACTGCAGAACATCAAAACAAAAAATGAGAAGCCTGTTAAATAAAACACCTTCTCATATATTGGTGTAAGCAGTATATTAATAAACTTCCCTTTTCAGCATTCATAGATGTCTCACCAGAAAGATTTCTCAAGCTTCAAAGCCTGCATTAATATTCTGCATTGTGAAAACTGAGCTGGAGATGTATCTTTGTATGTTAGAAGAGAAAGCTTTAACTAGAAAAATCTGAAGCCTTCTTGGCCTACCTCTTTTCATCTAAGCAACTTCCAAAGCAAAGCAGGTTGCTTATAGATGAGTAGACTTTACCTCAATTTCTCTCCTAAATCTCAGGGTTGAAAATTGGCATTGTTCTCTTTTGTGTTTTAAGATATCAATTGAAACATTTTCCAATTTGCATAACAGCCAGAACTGAATCCACTGTGTAAGAACTTAGCTTTTGTCCTCTTTACTACTTGATTGTACAGTCACATTCTGGCACAATCCTTCCTGAAGGAAAATACTGACTTGAAGTGATTTCCTGACTTTTCTCCTGTACTTCTCTCACATTTTGTCACCTGTACTCCTGCCAATCAATTTTCCTGGACAGGCAAGCCAAGTGATACTTTCCATTCCTTCAGCAGATCTGCTTTCTTAGTCTGCCATAGTCATATTGTTTTAGGAAAAAAATCTTCCATGGGCCATGTTTTAAATTAATGAGCAACATATTGATTAGATAAATCTGCAGTCAGCCAGCAAGACCCGAGTCCAACAATTGGTAGTGTTGCTGTTGCAAATTAATTGCCATAATAATAGTCAGTGACTACTAAAAAACTGAAAGAAATTACTTACCAATTCTTTGTCTGCTTCATTAGTCAGCCTGTCATGGAAAACCCTCAGGCACTCATTTCTCCAAACTCTCACCATCTGGGTCACTGTGTGAAACCTGAAATAACATCAAAATATCAGCCTGCACCGAATGAGCTGACATGATTCCTAAGGCCATATGGGTAACAACAGGGACCAAATTCTGGATTGACCTTTTTACTCTCTATGATTTGGTTCTTTTTATAATAACTAATTTGATTGCATTTTTACCTCTAGTATTTTATTTAAGAGAGATTAATGCATCAGTGTTTGGCATTGAGAGTAAGATCACAATTTTGGATGTTCCATTTCTCATTGTGGTTTAATAGAAAGTGACCAAATGTGACTAATTTCCTGTACCAAATAACCTCAATTTTGCTCAGATTGACCAAAAAAAAAAAAAAAAAGAAGAAAAAAAAGGTGTGGGACCACAAATGACAATTTTTCTATTCTTACCTTTCCGCATCTGTAAGAACAAGTCCATTATAGACTCTGGAAAGATCTCGCAGGTTAAAAATGTAGTGGAATTTGGAAGGAGTAGGGGGCAGGTCACTAACAATCATTTTATAAAGTTCCAAAGTACACAGAGTAATCTTGTCAGAAATGGCTGATATGGACTCATTAAAGTTCTGCAAACATGAGAAAGAAGAGGTGTTTTCATGAGACTGCCCAGACAGAACTCAATGCTATTAAACATAATCTGCTTTCCACCTTTTAAACCTGTTTGGTTCAAAAATTCTCTGTAGCATGAACATTCTGCAGTTAAATGTTTAGGGCAGGCTCTATCTTCACTCTGGAACCTTCTGAGTGCTCAAGATAACATCAAACTCAGTGACTGGAACTCCTACAAGATTTCTATAGCAGAGAAATTAAACTGCTCTTTTCTTAGCTAATGTTGCAGGTACCTTGCCAGTAATGCAGTCTACTGGATTGTATCACATTTCTCACACTCATTCAGGAAAGAGTTTTCTGATCTTCATGTATTTGCTTAAAGGAACTATAACCAAATCATTCACACATATCAACCCAGGTATGAAAAGCCCCAGGTATATAAATTATCTGCTAGCTTGAATGTTTACATATTACACAAGAACTTATCTAAACAATGTAAAACCTGTTGAGATAGAGAGGATGAAAATATAGGCCTGAAGATTTCAGGCCTTGCAACAACATAGAAATAAACATCTATTTAAAAATAATACGCCTGTTGAGCAATCCTTTAAAAACAGTGAAATTACCGCAGTGTGGCCTTTCAGGATGGAGAAGTAGATCAAATTCAGTGATTGTTCAGAAGGAAAAGGGATGTTAAAAACACTGAAGAGTGACATGAATCGAGGGTCAACTTCATTCCGACCTCCTCCAGCTTTGCCCATGGCAGCAACAAAACCCAGGTCTCGAAGAAATTTAACGTTCATCTCTTTGCCACGATCGTACATGAAACCTTTCTCAAGCAGCAGCTTCAGCAGGGCAATGGGTTGCTGTGTGCCATACTCATCAACCTGCAGGATACACAAGAGTCAGGGTACGTCAAAGCACAGCTAACATTTAAGGCAGTAAGCTGATGTAAAGTTACTGCTTTAAATGTGGGAATATTGGGTTCCCTACTCAGGATAACATTAAGGGACACTTGGAAAGCTCTGGCACTGATTGTGAACACTCATCCTGATGTCTCCTATAGGAAAAGTGCCTCTTCTCTGAGATAAACTAAATGCACGCTGGATTTGTGCATGTAGGGACCATATTAGTGCCACCCCAAATGTTTCCATACTACCTTGCAAAACTATTGACAGCTTACCCTTGGCATATTCATATCATCCATGAACACAAGGAGACGTTTTCCCATGGGAGGGCCAAAAGTGTCTTTAGTTCGTTTTTCTATGTTTGTCTCCAGGTTCCTCTGAATGTCCATGGATGTTGTACGAGAAGAGAAGTTAATTACCAGCACCAGCTGCAGACAGGAGGAGATGAAAAGAATGGATTCTAATCTGTTTTGTTGGGTATTTTTTTCACTAGAGCATTCAAAAAATATTTTTTATATTAGCTGTCAGGCATACAGGAAATGCTGCCCAGGTCCATTATTCACTTGAATTACAGATGACAAAGAATAGTAAGCCCATTCTTACCACTTTGTTAATATATTTTTACTTCATATAATTAAGTCTGTACAAGGTAAAATAGGACAAAACATCTTTGATCTTGAAGGATTTTCAAATCAGTCACACGCTTTGTGTCTGGTGTTTGCAGTCATGTTACCCAAGTCAGTATTGCAACCCACAGATTCAGGCTTCACAACGCAAATTTAACACAAGGGCAAAGAATGAAAATGCAGCTTTACAAACAGGGCAAAATGCCTCACACATACATTACAGTCTTTGTCCAGATTGTTTAGGAAGTTCTGTGTAGTTGCTGTCTTGGATGTACCCGATTCACCTACAAGAACAACTGGGCGTTTCACTTTGACCATCTGCTCCAGTAACCAAGCAGTGCGTGTGGTATCCACTGTGGGCACTGAAAAAGAGCAGGGACACAATCACTGGCTAAATGAAAAAGCACTGCAGCTGGGGGATTTATATTTATAGAATAGTGCTGCAACACAATCTCAAGGTATTAACATGCAGTCGCACTAAGAGGTAATCTGAATTATCAATTCACTAACAACACTGAAAGTAAATTTTAATTGCTTAACCATCTCTTTTCAGTCTTTGTCATTGGGATCTGTTCTTCTATACGTGTATATTAAAGAAGAAGTTATCTTTCATATAGGAGGGTCATGGTTTGGTTAAGCTCCATTTAAGTATGTCATCAGGATTTATTTGGATCATAAGCATTTTTCCAGGACTCTACAGAGACAAATTTTTTTCTATGTGAATTGCCTGCATTTGGAGCAACTTCAGAAATCATAAATTATCTCTCATGTCAGTGAAGTTAACCTGTGCTTGCTGGAGTATCACTGTAAATTAATGTACCTCAATTTGTCTCTAACTATGAAAAGTACCATTAGGCAATAAGAGCCCTAAGAATGTAATTTTTATCAACTGAATACCTAAACCACGAGCTGATGGTTTCCTAGAATTTCTGGCAGAGCAAACTGTGAATCTTCTGCTATTCCAGCTTTTAAAAGGCATTATTAGCTCCTAAATAAGCCTTATTAACTGAAATATGCTTTCACCCTTTCCTCACTGTTATTACACAATGCTGTAAACATCAATTTTATGACTGCTAAACTACTATGAAAAGAACTTTAAAGAAACTGATTTGTGCCATCACAACAAACTGAACCTTAGTAAAAGATCTTCAGTACAGAAAAAGGATGTCTCACGTTAATAGCCACACACTCACTGGTGGCACGTTATGAATTAAAAGCACATCATCACTGTATTTCATCTTATACTCACCTAGAATGTCAAGAAATTTCCCTTCAGGATCATGAATATATTCAGGAACAAGTTGCATCCAAGGTACCCACATTTTTCGAGATCCATCAAAATGGAAGTCATACAAAGTTGGCAGCTGACCTGCAAACCATTAAGCAACTGCAAGTTTTTCAGGACACTGAAAAATATTTCCTAAGAAAACAATCTGATTGAGATGAAAATGAAGGGTAAGATTACAGACCAAGCTGGGAAACACTTTGTTTACAAGTCATTTAACCCACTAAGGGACCAACCAAAATTCCTCTACTCTAGCACTTTCATGAAAACTATCACTTTTCTATTACAATGCATGGGATTCAGATTAAATTATGACAAGATCCTACCTGGCAGCTCCCCTGGCTTAGCCAGGACGTTCTCACCCTGAACAATAGTCATGCAGGAAATACGTTTAACATGTTCATCAAATTTAATTCTCCCAGCATCAAGAAGAGAAGCACCTAAGGAGCAATACAAAGCTTCCAAGAAAAAACACTCCAAAGCATCAGAATTTTCAGGCTGTACCAGCAGGGCATCCAGCATCACAGTCAACTGTACGACCTGTTGGAAAAAGGACAAATCTGTAAACAAAGTTGTCATTTAGATGCATGAAAACTCTTAATGTTTTCAGCTGATTGCTGGTCTTTTGTTCTTACAGGTGGATCTACTGCTATGTGTATTAAATTCAGTAGAAGAGCATTGTTAGTGGCTGATTGGTTTGATGTCTCTCTGTGCTCATCAGCAGCAAACTAACATTTCAGCACAGACTCTCCTCCTGTGCTTTCTTTGGGAAGGTTTCTTTCTCCATCATTCTGTTTTCTTTGTAGCTAAACATGTTCAATCTTTATTCTCTGTTTCTTACCATATTTAAATCTGTTTGAGGAACAATTGTCTTCAGCTTTCGTTCCTGTTTGCCATCCACAACTCCCTCCACAATCATATCAATAAGGTAGGGCACATACTTTTGAAAGAGATGATCCAAATCCATTCTCTCTTTCTAAGGAACACAAAAAAGACAGTAATTCAGCTGGAAAGAAAAATTTTGACAGCAGAGCTTCCCACCAATACCTGGTTGCCTTGATACGACTGTTCTTGAAGGAATCAATTCTACCAAAGACTGTCTACAGTTCAGTGTTAAATAGAAATACTCTCTGAACAAGTGCAGAAATTCCCACCTCATTTTCTCTTCCTTTGACCCACTTCTGCCAGTAGGGCTCATATCTCAGGTTTTTAGGATCTACAAAGACCATTCCGCAGCGGGATACTGTGGCAGGAGATGCATACTGTAAGTCCCCAACCTATAAAATAATCACACAAGACAGTGATACACAGTAACTACTTTCCAGGCTTTGAAGCCCCATCTGTATCTAACCCTTCTCCTGTATGAAATGGTGCAGTCATTTCTTACCTCAAACAACAAAGCACAGTGTGCCTGAAGCCTAATCCGCTCCCCGTTTGCCAGGGTCAATAACTTGTTGTCATCCATGACAGAATTCATGTTTTCAACCCAGAGAGCATCCACATCTCCGTCAAAGAGAATGTACCTGTGTACAAGAGCCATGGGGTCACTGACTGATCTCTGATTTTGCTAATATATTTCTGTATTCAGAAGTGGCATCAACGGTGTCATTGTCAGTCCAGGCATTTTGAAGTGTACCATTCATTTTTTATAATTGCATCGTTTCACTGAGACTAGAAACCCACAGGAGACAGAAAGAGCCCTAGATTCTTTCTATTTATTTAGGATTTGTTTTTTTGAATAGTGCCATATCAATTTTTTTTTAATTGATGTAAACCTCAGGATCTCAAAATCACCACAGTGATTTCTAGCTGCCTACCTTCGCTCTCTCTTGTCAGTGGGTCTGTTGATATCCCGAAAAATGTTTGACAGGACTCCATCTGTCCAGTCTCTTGAGACAGGGTCAAGGATCCCATACAGCTCAATCACACTCATAGCTTTAGGGTTCAGAGTGTAAAGCTTTGTCAATAATCCCAGCCTAAAGATACAGCAAGAAAAGCAATAGTAAAATGTCACACTATCATCTCATGTTAGCCCAAGCAAATATTCTGGCCAGCTGTTGATCCTGTCATGACTGGACTGAGTAATACAGACTATACCATTTTACAGCCTGGCTTACATTCTACACTCACTTCTTTTGGGCCTGGCACAGGGTTTTAATAACAACTGTCTTGCCACCTCCAGTAGGTCCAACCACCATTGTAGTGTGACGAGTTAACATCGTCTCATACATCTGAACTACTTTATCCACCTGAAAAATAAACATGGATTCAGTAGACTACTTTCATAACTCTCTGGACAATATCAGCAGCTGGTCTATATCAGATAAGTTTTCCTGGAGCCACTCCAGGCTGCAACAGTGCACCTGCAGCCTCAAGCAATTAACATTTTTTCATACCTGGACTGGTAGAACAACATAACCCCGTTCTTCCAGCACTTGTTCTACAGCATCATTAAAGTCAGGGTAGCGGACTCGAGGGCAATCCAGGCCAGGAAACAGGTCAGAGATTAGGCCAAGGAAGAGAGGTACATCTTCAAACACAAATTTAGGAAGATTCATGTCTCGCAGAGCTCTCATTAGTACAACATCCTAGACAAAACGTAGCAAAATCAATCTTAACCAAATAGTTAATTAATCAGCTAAAATGGGGTACTTCAAAACTTTAAATCTTTAAAAATTATTGCTTCATTATTGCAGTGCAGCTTTTAGAGTGTTTTTTTGTCATCAGTTCCAAGTGGAAACAGAGGTTATTTTATATGGATTAAGCATATCAGTAACTAAGAATAATACACTGTCTTTTTCTACCATGTTAATCAAATGCCAAATGGCTGCAGTGACCCACACCACAGCTTCCCTGAGCTGGAGCACTCACTGCTCAAAAACCAGTTTTTGCTAGTCCTCCAGAGATATTCATCTAGCTATTTGCATTCTGGATTTAACAAGGAGGAACATGTCTAATTTTCCAGATTTCCCTACTTTGATGGGCAGAGAGCACAATGAAACTCAGTAAGAACAAAGTGAACTAATAAGACAAACAACACCAGTGTTCCTATTTCCAAACCAGACAAACTACATCAGATGGGGAAACATATCCCCTTTCTAATGAAAAGTTGATATACCCAGGGTAACTAAGGAGCAAATCTACCTCACTGAGGTCTGCTGATCCTCTTTTCAATTCTCCAGCCATTACCAACACTGACTTAAGGGCCCGCAGTCCAAAATCATAGTGATGTTGTTTAGAAAGCTGTTCCCTTGCCAGCTTGTACAGCACTGTCATCTTTTTGGCAAGGACCTGTTTGAGATTTAATTTAAATGATCACAAACGTGGACATTGCTACTGGCCATGCAAACATGGGTGGGCACATGGGTATGGGTAACAATTCAATTTTCTTACCTTTGCTGTAAGGAACCCTTCAGAAAACAGCATTATTTCACAGATCTGCTGCAGGTCTGGTACAATAACAACCACAGGTCTGAACAGAGCTTTGACAGACTCCGGGAGCTCAGTCCGGCCAGCATAACCAGGATTCATTGTAATAAAAATGCCAATACGGCTATCAAGGGAAATCTCCTGTCCTTCAAACTAGAGGCATAAAAAAACATTATAAAATTGTGAATTAGGAATTAAAAAAATAATACTATTTGCTCAAAGAGAAAACCAGTAATACTGGGGCACCCACTGAAGACTAAAATATTTAGCTTTAGACAGTCATCCTGATACAAACAGTGGGATGAATGTACCTTCTTTAAGATGTTTAACAAGCCTCAAATTTTCAGTCTGAGGTTTTTGAATTCCAATAAGCATCAGCAAATAAAGCCTCAGTAAATAAAGCCTCACAATCCACATTAAGTTAAATTACTGCTGTTCCTCATTACTAATAGACTATTACCCCATTTACTTGCTATTATCCAATTAAGATCACTTTTATCTCTCTTCACAAAGGAAGAGCCTAGCAAAGGATTAGGCAATCAGCAAGGATTTAACATCTTTCAAACCAAAAGTACATACTCAGGAGTTTGAAATGTTCAGCACAAATGAATTACAGAAGCAGAAGCCCTTTGATCTAATTATGACGTCTAACCCTGTATCTTGGCCTGAAAACCAAGATCAGCCTTCACAATTACCCTTCTTTTTTAATGTTTACCTGAAATCTTTTCCACCCATTCATTAAAGCGTTTCGGATCGTCTGAATCTGGGAGGAAATGACTGACAGCACAGAAGCGTCGATGCGATTGAATTCATCAAAGCATCCCCATGCACCACACTGGGCCAGGCCTGAGAAAATTTTACCTATTGCCTAAAAGGAACAACAAGGAAAACTTTTCAGCAGTGACTGCACAAAACATTCAGCGTCAAAAAACTTTGGAACATGCTAAAATTCTCAATGGTGGATAAATCTCTGGATGTTTATCAGTCATAAGGTCTTGCAATAATTATTTGCCAAGTGCAGACTGCCTACCATAAACACATCCCATACGGTCAATGCTCCCCTGCTTGAAAGGGCCTGAAACTCCTTCAGGAATTTATTCAAAATCAACATTTTTTACTAAATTTAATTATCAAACAGCATGGTATCTCTAAGGGAGGTACTTATGTAGAAGTTCAGAGTATGTCCGTATCCTAGGCATTGATAAAGAGCAGAAATCGGAATTTTATCAGAGAACATGGGTCTTTAAAGAACATGGGTCTTACTTTGAAGTCCATGCCTTCTCCACAGTTTGTCACTACGCACAGCAAGCCGAGTGCTTTAGCCAGATCCTTGGTTGTTTCTGTCTTCCCTGTACCTGCTGGCCCTGCTGGTGCTCCTCCCAAAAACATTGATAGAGCCTTTGAAGACAAACCAAAAAGCAAAGCAAAGCTTAGATTAGATCTATGCTAGATTGGTAACAAAACCACAAACAAATCCTTGGGTAAAAAATACTTTAAACTTTATCTGAATGCCTTCTACAGCGTCTTTGCATCAATGAGATGAGAAGGATATCACAGCAGATTTCAAACAACTTCGCGCTCACACTGGGAGACAGCAGGAAGAGGCAATAAAACAAGGATGTGAGTAAGTTTAACAAGGGCTTGCCAGCACAGTGTTCCTGAAGGCACACCTGCGTGATGGTGAGGTAGATGCGGTCGGTGAGCGGCGTGATGACGAGCCGCCCGTTGAGCCCCATGTACTCGTAGCCGTAGGAGAAGGCGCCGGTGCACTGCCGCACCATCAGCTCGTCCGGCTCGCGCTCCCAGTAAAACCGCAGCTGGCTCTCCCACTCGAACTCCTGAGCCTGCAGGATGCTGCACGACAGAGCTCACGTCAGCCAAAAGGATTTGCTGGATCTGCTGTTTGCTCAGGAGTTGGAGGGGGTGTTTACCTGTCTCTGACGAATATGTCGATGATGTCTCTGGCGTGCACGTCGATGATGAGGACAGTGTTGTATTTTTTCCTGTCATTTTTGCTCAAGGGCATTGTAATGCGGGTAACCAGGTCATCGATTTGCCTGTGCATTTTTTTAGCATAAAATTTCATTGCCTGCTTTTCTCCTTTTTTCACTTTCCGAAAGACATCCTCTACCTCCCAAGTCCACCACACTTGATTAGCAGCAAGCACCATCATGCCTTGGAAGAGCAACATCCAATCAACTCTATGGAAAACACACATAGTGAGGGAGGCTGAGTTACTGTTTACGTAACTGATCAGGAAAGAAAAAAGAAACCTCAACAACAAAAAATAAGTTCCTCCTGTTCCTGCAGTAGCTACAACACAAGCCAAACTTTTCAGAGATATACAGAATTCTATCAAAGCATGCTGTGGGATTTCAAAAGCCTAGAAAAATTTTTTCTGGTAGAAAAGTTGCTTGTTCCAGGTATAAAATTGCCAAGTGGTATTCATCATGAGGAAAACTTGCTGAACACACACCACCAAAAATAAAACTCAAGAGTTAGGAAAATAGATATGAGAGATTGTACATTCTTCATGGTAAATTAAAATAGCACATGTGAATGCATTCATATCCCTCCACACAGAGAAATACAGACTAAATTGTGTAGGAATTGAGGAATTATGCCTTAACTTTTCTACATCACTAACATATCAGGTTATTTATGCTATCCTTGACACTGATTGTTTCACCTGCTTCTGTCTTCACAATATCGAAAAATGGCTTCCTTGGTGAGGCGTCTGTTGGTCCTTCTCATTTCCTCCAGCACTACTGTCATCCAATTCTCCACTCTGCCCACAGCAGGGACATCCTGCCGGAACTCCATCACCTCCCCCTCAGCTGAGATCATGGCTGTGGCAATCTTCTCCTCATTGTCACCATCCCGGAACCTCAGCGAGGCTATATTATCAAACATCTGAAATGCACCAACCAAGAAATTCACCGGCATTTTAGAAACAAAGCCTCCAAGGTGTAAGTGTATGCAGCCTCAGCTCTCCTCCAGAGAAATGGATCTGACTCCTAAGTAATCAAATACAAATGCTGATATGTAGCCCAGCAGCAGAACTGCAGAATATCAAGCAAATAATCAGGCCCAAATGACATTCACTTTTTTTTTTTTTTTCCAGAAAATAAGAGCTAGGAGGAGCTACAATCTCTGAGGAAAGTTCTTTAATGATAGATCATTCTGGTGTATCTTGAATGTTCCTCTACCCTAACTGCTACCAACCAGTGTGAGAGGCAGCAGAGACTCTTCATCAGATTTCATCTGGTTATTCAGAAGTTTCTTCAAGATGCTGCCAGGATTCTCCTTGTGTGCAAAAAATATCCATGCATCCTTATAAGCATGTACAGTACAGTCTGTTAAATGTTTTAAAGCACCTAAAAGCACAAGGCACTGTGGAAAGCCAGACATTGTACCTTTATCATGTGTTCCTGGACACAGAGTGCGCTGCTGCTGCCAAGGATACTGAGCAACTCGTCATCAGATATAAAGAAAAATCTCGGGAAAGCATTTCTCTTGGAATCCAAATAATCATTCAAGCTTTTCTGGCATTTCTCCAGCACATCGTTTATATGATGGAAGTCTGACAGACGATTTGGAACTTCACAGCAATTTTTTATTATTGGGTCTTTTACAGTTTCTTCCATTATCTACATAGGGAGAAAAGGAAGTTTAGAAAATGTTGAACAGCAATAGGCTATATTAAATTATATTTAATTAATGACAAAGCATGCAAACAGCACAAGCAGTACAGGTCCTTACAAAAGTGAATCAAAGGCTTTTAGATGGTTTTGAAATTATTTAGTAGTGCTGCAGTGCTGCATGAAAACTTGAAGGTAGTGTGTTTATGGAGATACAACTGCAAAAGCAAGTAGAAGCCAGACAAGCCCATATCCCCAGTCAGGCCAGCTTAAGCACATACCTCCCTTTGCTCCTGTACACAATGGTTCTTCAAGGAGTGATCAAACATCCTATTTCAAAATCACAGTACTCTCTCAATTTTGCACATGGGAAACAGAAAAGTAAGCCATATTCTTACCAGGAATATGGGTTCAGTATGGGAACAGTGGCATGAAGCAGGAAAGCCTTTTTGGCAGGCACATAGGTCCTTAATCAATAGGAACACATCTAAGCTTCTTCTTATCAAGGTAAAAGCAAGAAGTTGTAAACAATGAAAGGAAAAGGAGATTCTGCCTACCCCATGCTGCCAGGCAAGGATGTCACCTCTGCCCATCTTAGCTAAATCGGGCAGTCTTCTGGTTATGACAGATGTGAAGTAAAACACAAAATTCCTGGGTTCCCCAATCTCATATTTAATGAATTATAGCACATCATTCTCAGTATTACACATGTCCCAGAAGACTATAAGTAACTATGGAACTGGAAGCAAAATGCACTAAATTATACTGATCACAAGTCAGTTACTTGCCTGTTTAAACATTTGGTCCACACGGTCAAATATTTTGACTTCCTCTGGAAGCTGTGATCTGATATCTGCACTAACAAAAATGCTCTCCAGGTACATCCATTTTCTCTGAACTGACACCCAGATCTAAGAAGCAAATGTTACCGTCAGAGGAAAGAGAAGTACAATGGAAAATTTGGATTATAAATAATAAACATCAATTATTTAATCCAGCACTTTACTCCTACCTCGCTCACTTCACTAATCAATGACAGAATTTTTTCCCATTTTTGAGCGGATGAAAGAAAAGGACCCACAAATCGACTGCCCAAAACACTCTGAAGACTGACATTGTTGTCATCAAGAGTCTCTAAAATTTCCTCTACAGCTCCCAGAATATAGCCTCGTGTCTCAGTGCCTTTGGTGTACACTTCTACAGGGAATTTCATATTTTCCCACGTTTCTATTATTTCCTTCATTCCCTGCATGTGAACATAAAAAGAGGCATATTTCAGTCTTCAAAAACTGGAGAACTATAATCCTAGCAAAAAAACGAAACAGCTAATCAGTAAAATTTTTGCACAGATTTTTTAACTCTGGTTTATAAAGAAGGGTCTATTTCAAAGCATGATAGCAAGAGAATGGATCCTTCTTCAGATCCATCTTCATAGGACAAACTTTCTTACAGCAATCATAGAAATCCAATATGCTGCTGCCAAACCCAAATCTGCAAGAATTCTGTGCCAGTAAGAGCTCATTAACAGAGCTACAGATCTTAGCTCATGGCAGCTCCCTGAGGATGGCCAAACTTGCAGTCATGCCAATTTTAAAATCTTAAATAAAACTGATTGTTGTCATCATTGTCTTTTTAGTTTTACTATGATTCTATAATTCAATACATTACCTTCTCAATGCTAAGTTCTTTAACAGCAGTTCCAACTATATCACTGATAACATCAGCGTGTTTGTGAAGCTCCATGGCAAACATATTTTCCAAAGTGAATGTTTCTGTTTTCATTTCAAACTTTGTTCCTGTTTTCTCCATAAGGTCTTCCCAATGCCTGTTTTAAATTGACACATCAGTTTAACATCACAATACAGTAAAAAACAAAAACAACTGTAACATATAATAATGAACTCAAGTCTAGCATTCTGCTGTTTAAACAAGAACTACTAATTTGAATACATAAAGTATTCCAGTCATTGCAGCACCTTTCACACTGTTACACAAGTAATAATTGCACTAATAATTGCAGAAGTATTAATAACAAGTTCATCAGGTAGAAATAAAGTTCCAAGTTCCAGGACATGGCATGACCCCAGTAACAGAAAGTTCTAATAAAATACATCAAATACTTCTAAATATAGTGACGCAAATAAATCAAAACAAACCTTTCTCTTAAAGCTTCATTTTTCAAGTCAAGCAACAAAGGAATGGAGGTTTGAAATGCCCTCAGTTTTTTGTCCAGTTGGACAGCGATTGGCATACCACGCACTTGTCTGGGCAGCTTCCGGAGGACTTTCATAAATCCTTCAGTTCCATCCTGAAGAATCTTGACATTGAGGTTTATCCAGAGTGTCTGAGACCATTTCTCTTTAGCTGCCTGGAAACAAGGACATTAAGAAGAAAAAAAAAAAAAAAACCAAACATATTCCTTTTAGTTTTGACCCACAAAATATAATTGTATTAACATTTTACAAACATAGGGAGAGATAAGTTCATGTCCAAGACAGATTCATAGCCAAATGCAATCAGTTGTACAAGAAATAGTAAGAAAGGAAGATGGAGAACAGGACCATACTTTACAGGGCATTTAAATTTTAGAAAAATAAAACTTATTAAAAAATAGTTAAAGCTTGAGATACCCGCTGTCACCTGTACACATCCTATATCCAAAAGTAGTTTCACTGAACTGGTCAGGAACCATGTGCAGTAAAATGCAATCCAACAATTATTAGAGGCTGGGAGAAGTCTGTTGCCATCTGATGAGAGGATGTGTTTGGTCCACCATGGAAACACTGGTGGTAGTGCTGCACTAATATTAGTAGTAAAATCACTTCAGAGGGCACAGCCTATTTCATGCAAAGGCTTCAGAGTTGTCAGTAACCAGGGGGCAATGCAGCCTCTCCTTCTGTCCCCATCTTTGCTGTGTGTCCCTGCAGACTCAGTGTGACACTTACTTTTTGCTGTGCATAAATGTCATAGACCTGCTTCAGAGCTTTTGCTTCTTGCTGTGCTTTTATTAAGTTCGGGTACACTGATCCTGGCAAGCCCAAAAGCTTCTCAGCACTGCCCAGTTCCCGCTGCCTTTTTTCCAGTCTCTCTATTTCTTTTTCAAACAGAGCCATGAGTTCTAGTCCTGGGAAAGGAGAGGAATTTTTCCAGATAAATCATCACAGCGTTCGTGGGGAAATAAATAAGACAGAATTTGCATATAGTCTCTAGATGTTCCACTACTAAAAATGTTCATATTCCTGGCTGATGAGTTTGTATGTTAATAAGGAAAGCATAATTTTCTTGATAAATAAAATTTGAATTGCACAGTGACTAATATTTTCAAAACATCACTTCACACACATTAGTCCATTTACCTTTATCAAGATCATCCCCAACAACGCCAGGCCCCTCGGTCAAAAGTTTCTGGAAAAACTCTTCTGTCTCTTTGCTGTACTCCTCAACTTGTTGCTGTGTCACCTAAAAAAACAGCATTTAAATAATTCCATTAAATAGTTTCCCTTTCTAATTGTTTTCAACACTAATTGCAAATATTACCTTTGTGAATGTTTCTTTTACACCTCCTTTACAATCTAGCCTGCGACTGACTTCTGCTGCTTCCCTAAGGAGAGTCTCCCACTGTTCCCTAAGACTGTTGGACTTCTCATGCTCTTCTTTAGGTACCTAAAACAAAAAAGGGAGCACCTCTCACAAGACATAGGTAGACACACGCTTTCACAAGGAAGTAAGGAATATGTGCTCACATTGTAAGTTTTCAAAACACAAAACCAATACTGAAGCGACCCTAATCAGATTTAAACATATGCCATATGTACATTTTAAAGTGCACATACTGATTTGAGAAGGAAGTCTGGACTACAGGGTCTCCAAATATCCCTTCAAACCTCAACAACACTGTAATTCTGTAACATGTCTTAAAAGGAAAACATTTCTTCATTCACACAAGGCATTTGCACCCTCAGCTGAGATCTGAAATGTTCGATGAGACATGCACTTACTGGAATTTTGTACATTGCAAGAGTTCTGTATCTCTCCTCGACGTCCAAGTATCTCAGTTCCACGTCAAGGCAAACTTCTCTGACCACCCCAAACGTGCTCAGGACAACTCTGAGATCATCCAGGCTTTCAGGAGGTCTATTCACATTTGCTGATATTCTCTGTAAAAAGTAAAGATCATTTCCAGAATCAACACTGACAAAGCAATTGTCAGAACTACAATAACGAGTCAAACACAAAGGACAAGCAAATAACATGCCAGATTCGTTTTTAGTCTATGTGATAAAGATAACAAAAAACCCAAACTGAAAACACCTACCTGAATCTCATCTTCAAGTCTGAAGAGCTCCTCTCTTGCTAACTCATTAAGCAACTTCCCAAGTGACATCACCCAGCTTTTAGCATTCTCCTGCACTGCACAGGCTAAAGGAGCCAACTGAAGCCTGATAAATTGTTCATCTTTAATCAAGGGTGGTTGAGTCACTTCCTGAGCTACCTTCATATAGAACTGCAAGTGCTCATCAAAGATAACACAGGAAGGCTTTTCGGCAGCTAAACGGTCCAGAACTGCGTCTTTGTCTGATTTCCACAGGAGGTCATACCTCTTCCATTGGTTCAAATATGTGCTGAGAGAAGCCAGGAGTTTTTGGACGTTCTGAGTGATGAGAACAGCCTGTTCAATTATCAGAGGGCTCTGGGAGATGTCACTGTAATAGCTGAAAGTGACAACTTCATCCGCCTTGACGTGCTGAGGAGGGCATTCAATACACGTACCACGCATCCATCGGACAAAATGCTGGAGTTTTAAACAGAGTCAGAAAATAGTTACCTTGTTGAGTCATTTTAGTTAAATCATTCATAGAATTATTTAGGTTGAAAAGCCCTCTAAGATCATTGAGTCCAAGCAGTCCAGATCTGTCAAGTCACCCACTAAATCATACATGTCCCCATGTGCCACATCCACGTATCATCCAGGAATGGTGACTCCACCACTTCCCTGGGCAGCCTGTTCCAATGCTTTCTTCCCTTTCTGTGAAGGAATCCACCACTATTTAATATACAATGTAGGATGTGGTAGAAATGATTTCTCAAATCAATTTTTTTTCTGACAGCAAAAATGAGATCACACTTTCCCATCAACTTGAGAAGAGTTGATTTCATCCTAACAAAACTTTTCCATGCATTATTCAATCTGCTTCTAAAATCTCTGCTGAGCAACAATATATAACATGACAGAGAGGAAAAGGTATTGGCTCAAACAGTCTGAATGCAGAAGTGAAGCACAACAGAAATCTGACCACAAAAAGCACACTTAAACAAAATTTATTCATTTCAGGTGACATCTGGAATCATTTGTCCAGCCGCAGAGGGCAGGAACATTGTCACATTATTTGGCTTCTTTTCAGGAAAGCAATTCAGTGTGAAACTATTTATGCAGGAAAATACTGCTACATCATTGCCAGTAAGTTAGATACTTCATCTAGGTATTTGCTGTCATAGATGCCTTTCTCCAACATTTTCTGAACTGTTTTTTCTGCTGCTTCTCATGTAATGTAATGTAACGTAGAGGAGGCCACTCACATTCCTTATTCCACCAGATTATTCATACATCAGAAAGCAACACCTGCAGTGCAATCTGAAAAGTACTTCCTTCTGATGTATGCTGATTTATAGACCCAAATCATGTCCTTACACTGGTAAAACTGCTGAAAAATAATCAACAATTTTACCTGCATTAAAATTGTATGGATTTTTAAGCCTCGATCCTCAGTTAGTAAAATTAGGACAGTCTGTAAAATTAGAACAATGTACTGGATATTTAGATTTCAAGATAAAGCAATATGAATCTCTCCTTTGACAATTATGCTTACCCAAGGATAAGATCAGATTAGTTCATTGTAATCACAAGCAAACTCTGGAAACAAAAACAAATTTTTATCAAAAATCACCTTAGTGACCTCAACACAGTCTTGGATAGATTGCTCAGTCATTTTTTCAATCTCACTGGCATTAGGTTGCAGGGTAATCTCAGGAACAGATAAAACAGCTTCTATTTGAAACCGTGGCACGTTTGCAAGAACAGTTGCATTAAAAGCCTGTAAATTCCTGAGAAAGGAAAAAAATAGTGTCAAAGACAGAAATAATCAGGTGCTGCTCCCAGGAAAATGCCCAAGAGAGGCTGCAATTTTCAAGTGTATGCTTAGATCTGCAACCTGAGTTATCACTGATTCCAGCTGCAAACACTGATGTGTCTGGGAGGAAAACTGCCCCTCTAAACTGATTTAATGCAAAAGCTTGACTTGCTAAAATAAGCTGTTGGAAGGAATGAATGGAGATATTTTGGTGCAAAAAGACCCTGAGACTGTGGTCAACTTCAGTGCAAGAGCTCAGACAAGAAAGCAAGGCAAAGTCATCTGAGCATGGATCAGATTAGAGAACACAGATCATGGGAAGAAGAGATGGCTGGGCAGCTTAGATAGATATTACAATAGAGAAGCAGAGCTCTATTGCAATAATACCTTGCTTGTAAGAGCAGCCTTCACAATATCTTGCTCCAGCACTGGCCTCAGCCACTGCAGAACAAGTAAAACCTTTGTTCTTGGACTCGTGTCCCATGCAGTACAGGGAGGCACCTGGCACCCAGACACCAAGTTCTCAAAATCATGTTCTTTAGGAGAACAAAACCTTGATTTTAGAGATAAACCAGGGAAGTGCAACTACACACATTGCAGAAGACATGTCTTATTTCTCTCTTCATTTTCTCAGAATCTGGGTTTCCTCTGTACATTGTTATCAGTTCTCCATTCTTCACAGGAAAAAAATCAGTAGAAATACAAATCTTCCACAAACTGTAAGTCACTGATTGGCTCAAACAGAATGTCAGTACACACACTCATCAACAGATCCAGGAGAAACTTAAGATGACTGGAAACCCATTAAAGCAAACAATTGACTTACTTCACAATTAACTGTGTCAACACCTGATAAATCCTATTTTCCCAATATGCATAATAGGAAGCTAGTTTTGGAGATTTGCCACTGTTTGTATTGGCAACTCGTCTTTCCACTTCTATTAGCAATTGTGGAATTGCAGAATACTTTCTAACCAGTTGTTCTACATCTTTTGCTTGTTCACACTTAACATAATCAAAAAATTCTTTTGCTCCTGCAACAGATATAAAAAATAGCATTATTAACTGCAAAAGATCTAACAGTTTTACACACTGGAATAATTACCTGGGTTTTATTTGTGAACATGAAATTGATCTTATATAATGATAAAAAAAATCTTCACTTATTAATGCCTAATTTATTAATATTTCAGCCCTCTGAAATACGGATTTTAATTGGATTCAATTATTAAATAGTACCTTTTTACAATTATGAAGTGTTGAAAGAAATTTGATGCATCACCCACTCAAGTGACAGAAAGATCTGGCAGACAACCAGCTCCCTGCCATTTCTATCCTCTGTTACACCCTGAATTACTACTATAACCAGTTTTGGTAACAATAAAAAGGGTTGATCTTAGCAACTAAAACCACAAAGTAGCAGATAGAGAAAAATAAAACACCACAGAGCTTGGAAATTAAAATATAAAGACTTACCAGGATGTTTGTCATCATTTCTTGAATGTGGAAATTTAAAGAGATTTGTTGATTCTATGGACTGAAGTTTGCTGCTTATGTCTTCAGAAATATTATGAATATGATGGACAAGTACCTCTAACTTCCCAATGGTTTGTGTACACTGGACAATAAATTCACCAATACCTTGAAATAAATCATAACCATTTGTTTTTTTTCTCTTTTAACAAGCATTTCACCAATGTATCAAAAATAGATTGCAGAACTGAGGAGATTTTTTTAAACTAAAAATAAACATCTAAGGCCATTTTAAAATAGTATCTCCATTACCTAAAGACTTCCACGTGAGTCTTTTGTGTCCTGCTTTCAATATTCTCCAGAGTTCCTGGATATAGGGATCAAGAAGTTTGGTTTCTGCTTCATTCATCATGTCCATTAATTTGTGATAGCGATCCAGCATGGGTTTCAATTTATTTGTGTACCTAAGGAATGTAAGAAACACAAAACAACAAAACACAAAAAGAACTGCCATCATCCTATTCAGACTTCCGTATCAGGCAAAGTTTGCAGAACTAACCAGTGAATATGTATTGATCATAAAAGTAATTGATTTCCCACTGAAAACTCAACAAAAGTTTCATATGGTTCCAGTAGTAGTTGGACAAACCTCTCCTGCCTCAGCTCAGAAAGTTATGGAGGAAGTCCCAGTTTGAAGCACATTAGTGAACTGAACAGGTGAACTTCAAAATCCATTTAGGGACTTATTGGAACTTCCCTGTGCTAAATGTCTGTGATAATTTGGACGCAACTGACTTTTCCAAGGTTGTACAGAAAGAATGCAATAGTGAGTTTAAATGAGCTGAAATCTAAATGGCAGTAACAATTAATTGCAAATTTTCCTCTCAGATTTGGACAAGTTGGTAATTTGTATAACAGTCCTACAGCATGAAGGATGCAAAGAGTGCCAGAGAAAAGCTTATCAGTGCAACGTGGCCATTAGAAATTGTATCCTTAAAAAAAAGAATTGCTAAGGGTTCTCATATTTCCAAAACATGATTACTCAGGGCCTGTTCCAGTCTGGAGTGAAATCACTTGAAACACAGCCATAAGCCTGACTGTGAGCAGATATTCTGTTCCAGCCTTACCTAAGGTATTTGTCTTCTTGTAATGCCACATATCTCGCCATTTCTGGGACTGGAAGCCCTAGTTGTTCCATGTACTTTGTTTCAGTGATAATCTCTTGGATTTCAGGAGAAAAATTCAGAGTGAAGCAGACACTTTTCTTGGTGGTGACAGGCTCCTCTGTTGCAGATCTCTACAAAACAAGGAAGAGCAGCAGAAAGGAGAGGAACACCAGACTTGCATTACAAGGTAAAGGTGAGCTTTTAGAGACATTTGATAAGGCAGAAGGTAAAAGTCAGAATGACTGACAATGAGAGCTTGTGGAAATGCCTTTAAAATTTGATAGTAGCCTCAGCATTCTTGGCTCAGAAATTACACAGAACTACCTTTTGAGTTGTTGATTACAAGAAACAAACCAAATCACCCCTGTTTACACACTGCTGCAACAAGTTACAAGAGAAATCCCAATGCAAACTCAGAGTCAGACAAAAGTTGAGTAGGAACGAGATTCTGCAAGATCTCAGCTGGACAGTCCCAAGTACTGCAGAAATGTCCCAAAAAGGTACCAAAACCTAAAAATTATCAGGAACTACAGCACAGAAGAACACACAGAGAAACAACATTCAATCATTTGCCAGAAGATGCAGGAACCGTGCCTTATAAAGGATCATAAACAATTCTGAGCTCAGAACATTTTCTAAATCTGTGTTTAAAATATTACTCTCAGAAAATTCCTGCTGACCATCAGGTAGGTTCCAGTTTTTCCCCTCAGTGAAGCCTGGTACACAATCTTCCTACATTTTACCTGCTCAGAAGTCTCTGGATTAACATTTGTTGCAGCCCCATCAGTGACTAGAGTCAGAAGAGTATCTTTCAGTAATAATGGAATCATCTGTTCTGTCCTCTCTCTCCACAGACAGTATTTTTGATCTTCATAATCTTTCATTTTCTTGGCCACTTGGAGATATATTTGTTTCACCTAGAAAGGACAACTCAGTATAACTCATTTTAAAGACCACGAGAAATGTCCTAACTAACCTGTCCTAATAAGGTATCTCAATACGGTTTCTGTTTTTTATTAGATAAGAGAACAAGTAACACCCAGTAATTAATGCAGACACTGGAGAATTTGGGCTCTTGAATTATGTAATTGATTTCATCACTGTCTCCGTGGGAAGGTTTGAACTCTGTTTTCATATCTGACATGGTGTGCAAAGATTTGGGACTTCTCACATTAGAGCACCTTCACATCTTTAGAAGTGTATAATAGAAGTGGTTTTTCCTTCATCCAGTACCAAAAGACCCAACATACTTGCATTCCACGTTTAGAGGCAAGCAGCTCCTCTTCTTCTTGGAATCGAGTGATGGGGTGCGTGATCCGATGGGAAAGGGATCGGCACCAGGATATTGCTCCAGCCACTGGAGGATGGTTCTTGTACAGAGGTGGATCCTTGAAGTTCTCAACAAAGATTTGCTTAACTGTTTCGACCTAGGAGAGAATAAAATATTGCAAAGAATCATTTTCCCACTGTTTGTACGTGATCACTGTCTGATACACAGCACAAGTTCTAAAGCTAATTCCAGCAGCAGGATAGAAATAATTGCTTTGTCTTCATTTCTCTATCTGATATAATGGAGCTGCCATTATGGCAGCATATTCTGTAAGATGGTGTTTTATTGTTAAGTTCAATGTTCTTTGAAACATCAAGAAAAAAGCTGATATGAAAAGCTTTCCAACGTATAATCTTCTACATTCTAGCCTTTCAAAGTTATCTATGACACCTTCTGATCATATTGTGAACTTGGCCATGACAAGAAAGCTGTAGGGTATAAAAGATCCATTTTCTCAGGAGGGTTGAGCTGCTGTTTACAAGGTGCAGGAATAGCCACAAGCCTTGTTGCATTCGGAGCACCTTCCTGTTCTCAGAGTGTCTCATATATACAAATGTGCACAACATTTCAGCAAATTAACCAGACTATTTCTCCAACTGGATTAAAAAAAAAAAAAAAAGAGAGCAATTATCATGTTTATTTATAAAAGTTTCAGTCTTTCAGATAGTAAATGACACCACACAGGTATTTAGATACATACAGATTTATGATTTTCATTAGGTAAAGAACTTCATGTACTGCATAGGAAATCCCTAAATTGAATACCTCTTTACAATATTGCTCCAAAACATCACGGAACTTTTTCATGAACTGCTTATGAATAGTTTCACGAGTCTGGATGTGTTTGTACTTTAACAGCATGTCAAAAGCTACTTCTGCTGATCGAAGGGTCGTAAAACATTCATCAATAAATCCTGTCATCCTTTCTTCAACAGCCTAAACAAAGGAAGAAACCAAAGAAATCTTGTCACTTAGAAATTCATCCAAAATCAAGAAAGGGGGGCAGAATGAAAATACTTTTCAATAATAGCAGTCAAGCTTATTTTTATTGTTTTTTGGGAATCACAGTGTGTGGTACTTACTGTAACATCTTCTCTAAATTCTTCCATAATGAATGCCCAGTCACGTGCACTTTCTATGCTAAAAGGGTCAAAGTTCAGGTCTTCCATAGGACTAATTATTATATGTACTTCTCTCTGTAGTTCATCAACACCCTTTGGATTTTCTGACACAGTTATCAGTTCAGGAATAAATATATTGTGAAGCTCTTCAGTGACCTATTCATTCAGAAGAACATATCATAAAGCTTTCTTTTTAATATTTTTTCTGCCACTGAACACATCATTGCTGAATTTTTCCTCTAAAAAAATATCAACCCCCCAGAGAATGATCAGTTTGTGCTGAGATTTAAATTTCAAATATTTTAATACAAGACACTGAAAAAACCACAGCAACAATCTACAGTGCCAGCATTTTAGTTGTTATAACAGATAATACTCAGTTATTAGTCCTTTTCACTCCACTTTACACAGAGTTTATTGACGGACCATATTGCTAATTACCCTGACTTAAATTAGCCAAAACACAGCATCTCTCCATTCATATGTTACTCTGCAATAAATACACAGATGGCCACATTTTTTTATTATAGTATACTTAAATGGTATTTTATCTAACTCACTAAGGTGGCAACCCATGAAAATCACAAATGTGGGAAATAGTTACTGCAAGTCCCTTATGTTCACATCATGTACACAGTGGCACCTTTCCCCTTCCAGCACCTGGAGAAAAGTTATTCCATCTCCGGCATTAAACACAGTTTTGTTGGAATCAAAGGCTCTACTCAGGTCTCAAACACAAAACTAAACTAAAAGTTGTTAAGAAGTCTACACCTACAACACAAAAAAAATCTCCTCTAAAAAAGAAGACCATGATTACACAATCTCTTGATTTTTTGACTATATTCCTACCTGAAAAATATCATACAGATCTTGACAGATTAAAACCATATAATCCGTTTTTTCAAATAAACGTTTCACGTCAAATTTCCAGAATCGCTTACATCCTGACTCTTCAACTTGGATACAAGTAGTAAAATAACATTTTTTCCATTGTTCAAGAGTGTTTTTGGCTTCTGTTATTTTCTTTTTTGCAGCATCTATGTCTTGTCTATTAATCAAATCAACACAGTTAGGATATTATAGATAGAAATACTATAGATAAAAAAATCCTATCTCAACTGGAATAATATACCCTGGTTTAGCAGCTCCTAACTATAGAAGATCTAGGCAAAACTTATAACTTATTTTCAACATGATTTTGAAAGGGGATAGTATTTGAGGAGTGATTTTGGTTATATTTATGCCACTTTTTTACCTCTGCCTTTCTATTTGTTTTATTGGTTTATGTTCTTTCAATACAAAAGAGGACAAGCACCTATTTTTTCAGGGCTGATTTAATAATCTATGAAAATTGCAAAATAAATTGACTTTTAATTGACCTTCTAATACAACTTCAGAGGGTAGAAAAATGGAGACACCTCTGGTGGAAATACCATCTACTGCACTTTGTGTAAGACAAGCAAAGCTTTTAACAAACGCAGCCCAGTCAAACAGAAACCCAGCACTCACTTAAAGAGTGTTTGCAGATCCACGACTCTGCGCGCTCTCTCGGAAATCTCCCAGGAAATTCGTTCCAAGAAGGGCGCCATGCGCTCGTCCTTGCTGTAGTGCCGTGACATGATCCACACCAGCCTCAGGGCATTCAGCAGGGAAGGGATTGTATTCGAGATAACATCAACCCCAGTGCCAGTCAACAGATTCTATGGAATGCATATTGTGGGTAAGATTCATGTTCAGTGAACTAATATTTATTCTGTAGATGCCTCAGGTTATGAAAGTCTGTAACATTATTAAATAACCTAGACAAAGGAGGAAACCTGGTTCCTAAATAACACACGTGGTTAAAGATGTGCAAATCTGCACCTTTTGCTCCAAATGATTATCGGTCCTGATTTTAAAATTTTGGCTCAACTCTTTGTTTGGATGATCTACAATACAATTTAAACTTTGAAACATCAGCTGTAATTTGTGGTAGAAACTACCTTAAAAAATGGAGTAGAGAAATCTTTGTTTTCTCCAGTTCAGCTAGATCATCAAAACTCCCAAGGCTGGACTACAAACCAAGTGCTCACAGCTCTGAGCTTTCAAACATCAGAACCTCTAAAACTCAAACCAAATAAGTAACTCTTTTTTAAAATTAAATATAATTTGTTGATCTAGAGTATATCTTTATTGCTGCTAAAAAATGAAAAAGTAAACAAGAGGTGATTCTATCAACAGAGAAACCAAACTCAGGTAAGTGCAGTTCAAACTTCACCAAGTTTTCTCAGGGACAGGTACCTTCAAATGGCGTTCAACGGTTGAGAGAAACTTAGCATTATCTTGAGCTTGCATGTGATGTCTTCTGAGGTCACTTAAGACTATCTGTAAATCTCCAGCAAACTGAGATTCAGCTTCCTGTAGTATTTCCAAGACTTTTTGCACCTCTGGAAGCTTTATCTGTTCAGTAAGAGCCCTTAAAGTAGCACTTATTTCACGCCAGAGGTCAATCTCTGCAAGCGGACTATTACCCTACAAGTAATGCGGAATCAAATTTAAAAAAGCTGAATTACCATTATGCAAGAGTGAATATTTATAATCAGGATTTTATTTGTTCCTTCTTTTCATAAACTTTATGCTGAGAGAAACTCGATATGATTCAACCATGCAAAAAGCCAGACAGAAGAAGATCCCTGAAATAAAGAGTTGTACACACACTGAAGGGAACTGCTTATGGGGAGTATATCTCTGAGCTTATGGCTTTTGTACAAGTAAATTTATAGACATAAAATCCCTCAGCATGTTTAGTGGTATTAGTGTTTTATATGTGTTTGCAGAATCAAAACCTGAAAGTAAGAATTTTTTCTTTTGTTTGAGATCACTTTTTTTGCAAAAAAAAGAAAAAATATAGCTGTCTATTAAAAAAAACCCAGAACTAATTCAGTGCAGCTTTTAGTATTCCTTGGCTCTTCAGAAGAGAGCAGATAACAAAAGTCCCTTCATTTTCCACAGTTATTCTGTGTGGGTAGGATCTGCAGTGAATTACTTCATATTTTATTTATATTCTTCTTCCCAGACCCACACAGTTCCTTACTATTTTTGTTCTACTTTTCAAGAACTAGTAAATGGTTTTCCAACAATAAAACATGAAGAGGAATTAAAAATTAATACAATTCTTGTGGGGAAATGAAGCAAAGTCTCCAGGAATAAAAGCATCTTGGTGTTACAGACAATGTTACCTGTGGAACCTTTTTCAGTTGTTCCTCCAGAACTCTGGATATTAATTTCTTCCAGGTCACTGCATAGCTTTTCACAGACTGAACCACTGCTGGAACTGTGGCAAGAAGAGTTACTTCTCTATCAAGATTTACAGTTGGCATCTCCAGTTTAAGATGTTCTATTGGAAGAAAATGAATGAACAGAGTTCACAGAATGAACTGTCTTGCTCTGGCAGCACTGGTAATGTGGCATCACTGGATTTGCCTACCCCCTCTCCTCCTCTTACTCTAAACTCTTTCTAAGACTTGTCACAGGTTTCATCCATTTCTCCATGCTGCCTGCTATGCTTCAGGGTGGGAAAAGCACAGCTGGTCTCAGCAGAGAGCAGCTTTAATCAAATCTGTTAGTTATTCTACATAAAGCCACTCTCAGGTGAACCTCGTTCTGCTGCCATGTGCTCCAACCACCACATTGCTGGCAGATGCAAAATATTCACTTCACCTGGTATAGTCAGCTGAGTTTCATTCTTCATTAGAGCATTAGAGTCCTCCAGAGACTCTTCAGGTTCATTAGTTTCTTCAGAATCTGTGTCTTCACTGTCTGAATCCAAGGAAGTTTTCTTAGTCTGCTAGGATTGAAATGGATTAACATAAACTCCATTTTGGCATACGAAAGTCACTTATTAATATTTCTTATGCATAGTCCATATAATACTAAATAGGCAAATTAGTCCTAGAAACACTCAAGATTCCACATATAAAAGCTGTCACTCATTTACCTTTGAGATGGCATTCTTTAGCATCAAGAGAGTATCATCAGTCAGCATACCAGACTTTATCACTTGAAGAAGAATCTCATTAGCTTTAGTCAGGTCATCAGGTACAGCAACACTTTCTAAACAATATACAAAAAAAATAGTATAAATCTAATTAATTAATACAGAAAGTTGTTTTCATAAGTTAAAACTCCAATAAAACACTACTAGGTTTGGTGCAAGCCATGTTCAAAACTAGTGCTGGTTTTAATAGTGCAAATGCTTTTTCAGAAAGGGCAGAAAAATACTTCAGCATCATCACCTGGTTCTAATTCTTTATGACTCAGGCCGATAGCTAAAAAATAGTTTTCTGTTCGAAAGAACAGTGGCTTGATTTGAACTCTTGCACAGAAATACTGTTAAATGACAAAGCATTCCTCATCTTGGCTCTATTCTGAGTGTTTTCTTACCCATTTAAATAAGTTGTAAATAAGTTTAAATGACTATCCTGAGTTCCAGTCTCTATCGTTTCTTCACAATGGGAAGTGCTGTTTAATGCAAAACTGAAAATGCTGAGACTGCAGTTCTTCAGGGCACATACCTTTGGTGTCTCTCAGAAAATACACCGTAGAATCTGACACAAACTTTTTAGGAATTTCATTAAAAGCCACATAGAAACGCTCATTCGCGGCATCTGCATCTGCACAAATGCAAAATGGGAGGAAAGCATGATATGACACTGCAGAAGGATGACGCAAATCCCACAAATAGAGGGGTCAAAATTCTAGAAGGGGGTGGGAGACAAGAGGTTCAGGAGAACACAGCCCAAGGGATGGAGAGGCAGGAAAAGGGGTAAAGACAGGGGTCATGGGGCTGCAACTCAGCAAATGGGACGAAGAGGGGTTTGAGCGAGGGGGAAACAGGGAGCTGGGGCCAGGCGGTGCCCAGGGAGAGCTTAGCGGGCCGGGGCAGGGGAACCCTCTCCCACTCCTCCTCACCGGCTGGGCCGGGCCGCTCGGCCCGCAGCAGCAGCAGCGCCGCGCCCGCCCCGCTCGCATCCTCGCTGCCCTCGCCGCCGAGGCCGAAGAAGCGCAGCACGACCCGCGCATCCTCTCCGCGGCTCAGCAGCTCCTCGAAAGGCGCCGGCTCGCTCAGACCCAGCAGGGCGAGGGCTCGGTCTCGCAGCCACCGCACCCGCACGTCGTCTAGGCTCATGGCGGCAACCGGCCCGACGCCTCCCGGTGGCCACGGCAACGGTGCGGGGTGGAGCGACGGCTGCTGCCCGCCTTCAACCCGCTTCGGGAGCGCCTCAGGAGGCGCCTCGAGCGGCCGTGCCCCCGTACAGAGCCCGCCCCGCGCCTCCGCCCCTCGCGGGCGCTCCTTCTCAATACCGGCCTCACGTCACGAGCGCTGCTTCCCCTCGGCACCTGCCGCTCGTCCCCTTTAACACCGGCGGCTATCACGGCCGCTCGTTCCCTTTAACACCGGCGGCTATCACGGCCGCTCGTCCCCTTTAACACCGGCGGCTATCACGGCCGCTCGTCCCCTTTAACACGGATCGCCCCTCACGGCCGCTCGTTCCCCTCAGCGCCCGCCGCCCCTCACGAGCGCTGGTTCCCCGCAGCACGCGCCGCCGCTCACGGGAGCTCGTGCCCCTCAGCACGAGCGGCCCCCTCACGAGCGCCGCCTTTCCCCCGGCACCGGCCGCCCGTCACAGCCGTTCCTTCCCCCCGGCCACCCCTCATGGCCGCTCGTTCCCACCAGCACCGGCCGCCCCTCACGGCCGCTCGGTTCCCCTCAGCGCCCGCCGTCCCTCCCGGCACCGGCCGCCCCTCACGGCCGCTCGGTTCCCCTCAGCGCCCGCCGTCCCTCCCGGCACCGGCCGCCCCTCACGGCTGCTCGGTTCCCCTCAGCGCCCGCCGTCCCTCCCGGCACCGGCCGCCCCTCACGGCCGCTCGGTTCCCCTCAGCGCCGCCTGAGGCAGGGAAAAGGGTACGGACAAACACAGGGCCCGCTCGGCACAGCGCAAACGAGGCTTTATTGGGAATTCATATGAAACAAGTGCAAAATTTAATTTGTGCTGTTCGTATGGCACAGATGTTAAAATATTATGGCAACATCCCCATTTTCACACTGATACAAAAATAATATAAAATGACCCCTGTCCACCTATGTGGTATAAATTAGGTTCTACAACACCAGGGAGTGCTGTTTGTGTGTCCTTACAGCCAAACAGAAACAGAGATACAGGCAAATTCTTTATTCCATGTGCAAAAGTTATTCCTCACTACAGGGGATAAAAAGAGGAGTGATATTTCAAATCCTGCCTTCTTCCATAAGGTTAAATTAAATATAAATATCCGTGTGGCTTCCAAAAGCTTAAAGTAGTAACTCCAGGCAGAACCCAGAATGAACAGATAAAATTTCCAGTGCAATTTTAAATATGGCCAAAAAAGAGCACATTGCATTGGTGTGTATAAATTTACACTTCATAATCATCCTGGAATAAGACTGAAATAAGACATTGCTTCTATTGCATTGTTAAATGGTTCCCAAAGTGCACAAGATGCAGCTGGGTTAAGTATGTGATTAGTAATGAATGTTTAATATAATGAGAAGTCTTTCAGATAACTTAAAAGTAACCATTCAAGAAAATAAAGAGACTCAAAAAAATGCCTACATGGGTTTCAGGACAAGCAGTAACAACTTTTTTTTTTTAAAGAATAAAATTAATTTACAACATTAGTTTATCAAGAAAAATGTACATTTTATATCTATATATTTTACAAGATGCTCCAGATCTATGTCTTTCTATGGGAGGTATGTTTTACAGAATTGTTTGGCTGCATTATAAGGCAATCAGTGAAAACCACTTTGTTCCACAAGAAACCATTCATAGGCAAGATCCAATCACGCAGTTATGTGCAGACAATTCCAAACATTTCTGCTGACAGCAGCCAAATTATAATGCACCATCTTTATTAAAATTTAAAGAAATGTGCTTAAAAGAGAAAGGCGTAAACTTGTATCCTCCACCGGAGTAGAATTTGTTCTGAAATTCCACCCTGAAACGAGACAAAAAACAGAATCTGTACATGAATCCAAAATTATTTGCCAAGGCACAGCACTGTGCAACCCAAGGAGTTGAACTCTCACTCATTTTCTGTGCAGCTATTTAATTTTCCCAGCGCAGTCCCAAGCTAACTTTATGTTTCTCAGGAGACCCACATGGACTAAACAGGGCTGTAATGGCTCATTTCTTACCTCTGGCTCACTCGTTTGTTTCTGAGTGAGTTGCAGTCAATTGTTTTGCAAACATGCAATATCATGAGGACAATCTGTCATGTATGTAGCTCCACCTCCTGCCTTTGGACACTATACGCCTTTGTTAAAATTGTAAATTTCAACATGCTCTGAATCCACTCCAAAGTGCAGCACTTGTGATAGCAAGACTAAGAAAGGATTAAAATACTTAAGAGTTGGCAGCCTCACTAACTAATATAAATGTTCTGTTGAACCAAACACTGAGATAATGAGACTGAAATTAAAAATACTTATCCAAGTTACTAATATTCTACATTATGAAAAGCTGCAATACTACAAATCAAATTTACTTATATTTTGTGAATGTGATTGAAGTTAAAATGCATCATAAGCCAATATAATATTTGAATCTACTGAAAATATTCCAGAGGAACAATCAAATCCAACTAATAAGCCGTTTATTAAAATAACTAAATAAATGTATTTCAGTAGCAATGAGGCTGTTGAATTTTACACTTTCCTTTTTTACGAAGATGTAAAATTTTGCAATAAAAATTCCTCGTCAACAAGCCAGAATATGCTGATGTGGTATTCAGAAAAACAGGAACGTACCAGTGAAGTCGTATAGCATGGAGAAAAGCAGAGAGCCCCTCCATGATCAGCAGAATAAAAACTGTCAGCACAGCAAAGAATGCCAGAACTGGGATTAGCAGCAGCACACCGTACTTGGTATCCACACGCAGACCCACTCTCATCACCATCTGCCACAGAACTTCTGATAACTCTAATAAAATCAAAAAGTTGTCATAATTAATGTTGGTATTGAGTATCTTCACCCACTGAGCCACTCTGACCTGTTCATTTTAACCAATGTAAGAGCACCTGCTGAACATGGGAACTATAAGCAACCCCCCTCCCCAGAGAGCTGTGCCCCCCATCCCCTCAAATGTTTAAAAACACACCTCGGTGTCAAAATCAGATCTACTGAGAGCAATATTTTACATAAAGTCACAATTTTAGTCTGGAGGTTTCCATAATTCATGATTAGTTGAAACCGGGTTTTTTATTTTTTTAATTAAGAAAAAGTGCATTTCATAGTAGGATCACTTGAACAGGCCAGCCTCCCTTTAACAGCATTCAAAATACATATATAGGAAAAAAACAAAACAAACAAACAAACAAAAAATATCCAAAAACCCACCCCCACTTACGTGCATGAGCAAGACTTAATGCCCAGAGTCTCAGGTATGAGGCTGTATTAGAGATGCATCCCAGACAGTATTCAATGGTATGAATTGCTTGATTCATAAAAACATCTGCAAAGTTCAGCTACAATATAAAAATACATTTGTATCAATTTTAACAACACAGAGAACAAAACATAAAAGAACAAAAACATTCATCTGCAAATCCTTATTACATGGAAGAAGAACTCCACTGAAGGGTAATAAATTGATTTTATATCAAGTAAAAAAAAGTGTGCCATGTAGAAGATCCTTATTACAGAGATAACGTTAAAAAAACCATCAGATGCTACAGTTTTCCAGTATCACCTGTTGATAGATAAAAAAAATGCAATTTATGTTCCCACATGGGATATGATCTAATATTTGAAAACTTTACGTACTATAACCAGCCATAGTTCTAATTCCCGTTTTATTGAGGTTCTAAATTTACAATATCAATTTTTTCATCTTTAAAAGCAGGGGTAATTATCAGTAATGTTACTGATAACCACATTAATACTGTAAATTCTAAATATAAACAAATCTACGAGTTTCAACACTGATAGTACTGAAACTTTCAACACTTACTTTGTCTGAACGTTGTATTTCAACACTCACTTTGTATAATGCATTTTATTTGAGCAAATAATTCTTCTATTTTCTATACACAAGAAACAAGAGTCTACTACCCCAGTGAGACAAGAACTATACATATTCTGCACATTAGGAAACTGAAGCAATTCTTTGTCTTTCAATCCACATGGAATCAGTGGAATCTGCCCAGACCTTTAAACATTTGCCCAAACTAAACAGCAGCAGTGGGTGGGGTCTAGGAATGCTGCCCATTTCCCCAACCCCCATTAGCAATAATCCTCATCACAAGATTTAATTTGCAGACAATAGAAAGACTTTTGTCCAGATGAAAAGCCAAGATTAATTAACAGGAAGCTGGGCAGTCACCACCTTGCCTGAAGTTTAAGAATCCATAAAATCAAACAAAACCCGGGATTTTTATCCCACTCTTCAATGTAAGAAAACCTGTACACCTAGATGCAAAGTCTTAATTGCAAATAAAACACTCTGTTCTCTACTAGGATAGATTGTGGTTTATTGTAACATTCTGAAAATACAAAAAAAATAATGATAAAATAGCAACAAATAACTACAAGTAAACTGCATTTGGGCACCAAGGTCTTTGTAAAGGCTCAGCTGAGTTTCTTCAAAACTGCTCAGCACGCAGTGTACAGGTTATCTAGTGATTCCCCACTTCTAATATGCTTTTAAGAATATATAAACCAGAGACTAAGTAAAAACATTACCTCCTCTGCATCCCCCTCTCTGTGCCCAGTGTCTGCATGATTGCCACCTTCCTCGAGATCATTGCAGGACAGCAGACAAAGCTCTTCTTCGCTCTCTTTTCGGATCAGCTTGTAGCCACTCTACAAAATGGGAATGTATTGTCTCTTCAAGCAGGCTGCTGCTGTCAGTTTTTAAATTTACTTAAAGTAGTTGCAGGCAAAGGCAAGAAGATTTAGAAGAACAAAATACTATTATGTGTTTCAGTCCAAAATTTTCCAAACTGAGTATAAATGGCTAAGACAAGGAGTAATGGTCTCAAACTGAAATTTAGGTTAGATATACAGTAGAAATTCCTCCCTATGAGGGTGGTGAGGCCCTGGCACAGTTTGCCCAGAGAAGCTGTGGCTGCCCCATCCCTGGAAGTGTCCAAAGCCAGGCTGGAGGGGCTTGGAGAAACCTGGGATAGTGGGAGGTGTCCCTGCCCATCACAGACCTTGGAACGAGTTTTAAGCTATCTTCCAACTCAATCCATTTTATGAAATACCCAGCCAGGACATACTCTGTGCAATAAAACAGCAGCTGAGTTCTCCTCCCCTGAGGAAATGTGTGAGTAACTTTCAGAACTTACCCTGTACATCCTTATGCCTCGGCCTCCGCTGTGCAACCAGTATAAATAAAGTGGTTTACCAAGCAGCATTACAGGAACACAAAGAAAAGCAACACTAAGTAAAAACTTCTGCAGAGGAACCTGTGGGGAGGTGGAAGGAGGAAAACTAGATTAGATCACAAAATTCAAAGTAAGAAAAACCATCCCCCTTTTCCTTTAAAGTATTATCTGCATAGGGAACATAGGATTTCCAAGAGCTTGGAAGAGCATTACTCACCTGGCCACTGAAGAAGCTCTTTGTTTCACCACTAGGAAACAGGAACATGTTAATAAATTGTATCAGAATACTGGGGGCAGTTGTGGAGTCCTCTGCGGAGTATGCCAACCATTTAAAGAAGATCATGAACACCAGGTAGCCAAATATGCACAACATGAATAAAAGTTCAGGAATAAAAACCAAATAAATATTATAAGTTTTCTTGAAATGCCTGAAAGGTAGAAATGGGAAAAAATAAAAGTCTGGATTTACCAACAGAGCCCAAATATGATTTCAATAAAAAAAGCACTTTTATACAGCAAGACTGAGATTACAGTCCAGAGCTGATTTCTTTTTGTTCAGTGAAATTTTATCAGGTATTTCAGTGGGAAATAAAAACTGTAAGAGGCATGTGTCTTTATTTACCAACAAGTGAAATAAAGCCTTGTGTTAATTTGTTTTGGGATTTTTTAGTATAACACTGAACCGTCATCTTACATCAACTCTCCATTATTGTCTTTTCTTAAGAACAGTTTTCACAATTATTCTTATTCCGCTCTCAAAAAATAATTCCAGTTTCTCTTACAAGATTAACTGTTATAATTGACAAAAAATACAGTGTTGGCATTATTTTAACTTCTTGTACTTACAAGTGGTTAAACAGCCCCAATATAACTCCAAATGTCATGTGAGTCACTCCAAAGATCACAGACATTTTCATTTTGAATGAATTTAAGAAAGTGAGACGGTTGCTTGCCAAATTCCATATCTGAGGAAGAAAACACCAAACCAGCATTGAAGAACACCATAACAGAAGGAATAAATAATAAATCAGTATCCTTTTTCTACTGGGGACCAGAATTCTACCTCAAAAGGAGGTCACAACTGAAATTTGAGTTTTGTAAAAATAGCTCAATCTTTGACTTATCAGAAGAAAAGGTTATGTCGAACAGAGAACGCAAACAGAAATGTACTTTTTTCTCAGTCAGAGTTGTCTTACTTATACACATACCAAAATCTAATGGACAAAGACTGATCATCCCAAGTGGATAATTAGAAAGAATGAAACCAACCGGATCAATTCCAAAGGGATAAGCTCCATTGTAGACACCAGAAACATTTGGATCCAGTGCTAAATATCGATTCGATTTCACATCCTCAGGGCTGCAGTGAAAGAATAACACACTCAGATTTGACACTTTAAACATAATGACAACATACTTTCAGTTCTGCAGGACACTGCTCCTGCTTTCCTTTACCTAACTCACATCCACTGACACACTTTAAAGGAGCAAAAAGATTCCTAAGCACAAAAGTCCTGACTAAGACAAACAATAGCAAAAGAACCAACCAGAACCTCACAATCTGGGCTTAATTCACATCCACTATCTTTCAAAACAAAGTATATGGATTTTATTCCACATGCCCCTAGAACTCAAAGTTTCATTTTAAAAGTTCACAGTTTGCTTTTGCATAGAATTCACTGTCAAACATCCAAAGAATAATTGCTACCTTTTTTCCTTTTTGTATTTGGGCGAGTTTCTACTTAATTTTCATACAGTTTTTCATTATCACAGCACACACAACCTGTTCAAATTTTAACCAAAGCCAGTGGTCCTGACTATCTGAAGCCACATCCTGTTTTGTAAGGCACCATGAGATGCAAGCTGTGAATATTTAAGTACCAAAGAGTCATGACACCTCAAATCAATGAGGTTATCCCACTCTGAGAAAAACCAGATTTAACAATTCACATAGACTATTTTTTTCTTTCTTTTTACTATCAAGAAAAGCTGTGCAGAGACTCATGATTGCCAGGTAATTAATTTACTTCATTAATAGTTAATTTCTTTTAGTAGAAGCTAATACCACTCAGCTATTCATTCCAGAAGCATGACCTAGGACAAAGAAATCCAAAACTAGACCTGAGTTTTTTGTTCCTCTGAAAATTTTTATATAGACATACACACACACCTGGAAAATATAAACTAAAACACCAATCTAAGGACAAATCATAACAAGATAGTTAAAACCTGTGAACAAAAGGGTTAAACTGCAGCAGGAAATACATCTGTGGTTTAATGGTATAGCTCACCTCCAAACCTTCTGTTCAAACATTGCTGAAACATTCCATCCAGATCCAAATATATTTATTGACTTTGAAAAACAGTCATTATAAATCAATCCAGTATATATAGAAAACAGCCCCATTAACAGTATCACGTATCGGCCTTCAAATAACATTTTCATTATCTGTCAGTATTGGGGAAAAAAGATAAAAATAGAGAATGTCATCTGTTATGTGAGCAAAGGTTAGCGAGACATGTCTAAGAGAAACACATTTTTGGACACATAAAGAGTTCTAAAAACTAAAATTTATTTGTGAACAGTCATTAAGGAATATGAGCTCCCATGACACACACTGAGACTTCTATCACCTGCATCCTGACATTAAGGAAGGGTCTTTTTAAGCCATTTCCTTCCTGGGAGTACCTCACAAGAAATTACACATTTGCAGGGATTCTTAACTGAACCTAATTCTAATGAGAGATGCAGGTGCTCCTGCATTCCAACCCGTATGATTAAAAAATTAAGTGAAGTTTAATAAATTTCAGAGTGCAACTCTTTTTATAAACCATAAGAGGTGGAATTTGAAAAATCATTTTCTCTTCACATTGTCACTGTAATGACATTCTGTAAAACACATCACTGAGTAGTCCTGGTAGAAGGAAAGACAAGCTTAAATGCATCAATCAACTTTTAGTAAGTCTTTCCTTACAACTTGATTATTTCTGCTCTTTCAAGGAAAGGGAGTAGTTTAAAATATTATATTAATCTCAAGGAACATGGGGGCTTTAAACACAGAAAATCCTAAAACAATGGAAAAAAAACCCTAATTAAACACCCACACAAAAACTAGTACTTTTCAGAAACACAGCGACTATTCAAATGATCTGGCTGGATGGAAAGTAAATAATTTGTAATTCCTTTTACCTCATCTTGTGCTCTTTTTAACCTAGGGTGGTTTTCATAGAGTATTGTCAGGAGTGCAAATATGAACATGAGCAGCCCGTGCCCGAAGTCTCCGAACATAACCGCGAACAAGAAGGGGAAAGTGATGATGGTGTAGAGAGCTGCAGGGGCAACACAGCAGAGATCAGGCACAGCACAACACGTGATGTTCTGTCTGCTTTATCCCCAAGAAATCCCATACTTAAATCTCTCAAAGTTTTTAAGTCTGAAAGACATTTCATCCCCTCCTCATAGACCCTTCCCCCCGCTGTAAATTTAACTCAGTTTAAAGCTTGTTTACTGTGTAGCAACAGCAACTTCACAGTTGAGCAGTAGCTGACAATTCTGAGGATAATAATATGAGCCCAGGAAATAAAACCCAACCAAACAGCTCTTCCTCTGTGGGTATTCCAGGTCTGTATTATAAGGTACATTCTCCAGTGCAGAATGACCCAGACAACATAGCTACGAGCATGTATTAAAGTGGGCCATACAACAAGCTGAATTTTTCAAGTGATGAGCTCCACACTTCAGTAAGATCAGTTACCATTACTAGTTTTCACTTTTTCCCCCTAAATATCTTCCTTATCCAAAGGCAAACATATAAAAGAAAAATTATGCAGCTATTACCACTATCTTTCATGCTAAAATAACTCAGCAAAACCAAATCCCACCTTGCTGCTTGGAGCACTGTTTGTGCTTTACAGGAGCTACTGAAATTTTTAAACAGCTACTAACAAGCAGTGTGACTGTCGCCATTTGGCCTTTGCCAGTGTCCAATTCAGCAAGGTATCAAGGCAAGCAGCAATGACAGCACAGCTCACAGCTCAGCTTTCAGAAGGACCAACCTGGATTAACCTCCCCATAGCTTCCAACTCCATAAGCATCAACGATGTTCTGGAACCCCGAGGTGAATTTATTGGTACGTATCAGAGTCGGAGGAGGTTGTGTTGTTGGGATGGTATTCATGAATGAGGAAATTGTAGCTCCACTCTTCCTCTAATTACAGAGAGAAGACAGATTTGTGTAAGATCTCTGTTAATCTCTAATCAAAGTGAAAACATTTGCTCTATCAGCAGTTTCACTGATCCAAAAATACCATTAAATTAAGCCCCGAGTTTAACATTTATCCCTTTGTACCCCTCTATAAACAGGTTATGCACAGTGTTCTAATTCTTATTTCATATCATGTATCAGATGAGACTTAGCAGTCACAATACTATGAAACAAGGATTCGTTATTACAAATTTTCTCTCATAAAACAAAAACCAATGCAAGGGAACTGGCACCTTCTGCATGACTGCGAATAGCACTGTGGGCCCAGCTGGACCCAGGTCCAATACAGAAGTTATTCAAGAAAAAAAACCAAAACACTACACACAACGCTAAATAAAGGCTCTGCTTATAAAAAAAATTATTTTATACAGAGACCCAGATGAGTCTGTGCCTACTTTTAGTCTATTGTTAATAATTGTTTTCTTTCCTTATGTGTATAGTTAGTTCAAGATAAAAGCTTTAAGATCAGTGAGCATTCAGGTGACTTACTGAGCCTTCTTCCAATGCATGGCGCAGATTCTGGAGATCAGCCACTGGACACCAAACCTCAGCAATCAAACATTTATTTGTGACATCAAAACTGCACAAGTTGAGAACGTGGTAAATGGCTTTCATCTTCTTCACTTGGATAACCCAAGTATAGATGGATTCTGATGCTTTATACAAGACCTGGCGCAGGTATTCCTCAGTTTTATTCAGCACCTTTGAGAAAAAAACAAAGATCTCACTGAGAACGTGGCAGTTGTTCTGCTGATCACAGCAAGAGCACCTCCTACGTGTCCAGTGCTGGGCCATGTTTTTAGGAAGGCTGAAAACAGAAGGCAATGCCAAGTGCTGTGAGGTTTAACAGATATGTGCAACGCGAGACCAGGGACACACTTACTGTCCCATCAGCTCCAAAGCTGTATGTATGTTAGAAACTGTACTTAACATTATGATTCATCAAATTATTTCCTACAGTGCAACAGCTCCAGCAAAAGCAAATCTGCTCTTTACTCACAGTTTCAAGATCCTGAATACGAACATTGAGCCCCTCGACCACGGCCTGGCGCTCCTCGGTGGTGTCGGGGTAGGGGTACACGTGACAGCGATAGCTGCAGGGACACAGGGCTGTGTTAAACCACCAAACTCCACCAAAACACATCCCCCCACCCCCTGCCACAGCCAAATCTGCTAAAAACCACTTCGTAACCACAGAACAGATCCAACTCAGAGGCAGTATTTTGCCTGTACTTGGTAAAGACTGCAAGTGAGATGACTCATATATTTATTTGTACGCTGCGTAATTATAGAGCTGGATGCACTAAGGGGAGGAACAAATTGAACATAAAAAACCTTGTCTAAAACCAACACTTGTAAGGAAAGGGTGCACAGGAAAAAACAACTAGAAAACACCCCAGGTATAAAGGAATGCACATATATTAGATTTACTTACCAGTCACAAATCTTCTTAACTTTTTGACCGATTTGTTCACCCCAATAGGACACTAAAAAAACAGCCCACTTTGTGGTTTCACCCTAAAAAAAAATATAAAGTAAAGCTGATGACTTATGTTTTAACAAGCAATTCCACTGTAACATAACTGTAGAGCTAAGTAACAAAACTGAACAACCAGAAAAAGCTGTGTTAGTAGCATTAATCTTCCATCCATTTAGTCAAGATCAAACAATAAAATTCAACTGTGTCAATACCTCTTTCTTTTATTTTAATATTAGAGAAAATCAGAAAAAAGTTTCCAGGGGAAATCAAAAAGACATTATATTTTACTATCCCAGAATTATTAGTAAGAAAAGAGTATTCAAAAAAGGTAACAAATTCAAGGAAAAAAAAAAAGAATTCAAGGAAAAAAACCCCTGAGATTAGGCTGCCATAACTTATTTACAAAAACTTAATTTTGTAAGTTCACAGAAAAAGCTTCCCAGAAAACTAGCTGCACTTGACTCTTTCTTAACTACTGAATGAACAAGTGAAATGGCTATTAAAAGGCAATGCACTGTACAGACCTAGTTAATAAATATCCAAGCAGCCATTTCTGCCACGTATTTTGACCAAGGTGGCCAATCATAAAGTCATCACTATTCCACAATGAAGTTCTGCACTCCTCAAGCTGAGCCACGACAAATTAATTGCCACTTCTACAGCCTTGAGTTTGAAAATCTGAAAAATTCTAATACTTCAAAGTAGTTTTTCCTGCAAGGACACTGGGAAATCATTTCCCTTTACTGCAGACAGACCTGAGCAGCAATTCTTCCAAATCATATGAAAAGTACAAATGAACTAAAATGATCATTATCACAAAAACTCACTGTATCTGGATCTTCCAGAGCCTTATCCAACTCTGCATAGGTAAGAAAGGGATAGCCTTTACAGACTCTCCACAGCATTTTTTCAAATGCTTCAATCTTTGCTAAGTGAACTAATCCAGATATGAATCTAGGAAAAGGAAAAATTTGAAATACAAGGTAAAATTTACAAGAAAAAAAATCTGAAATTCAGACCATACATCACCACAATAATTTAGTACCTGCCAAGGCTAGGGAAGGAAGCATCACCCTGAACAGGAAGTAACTGGTAGAGAAAATACCAGCTGGTATATAAAATTTTTACTTGCGAAATAAACAGAGTACAGAGCTGAGCTCACAACTAGAATTACTCATAAGTGGTTATTTTTGTGACAGTGAGATTATTTATTTTTTCCTGGAAGATATCCTCTCACAACAATGCCACAGGCAGCAGTATCCATTCAGCATTTCAAAGGCAACACAATTAATGTTACATTTACAACTGACACTGCCAGGTGATTAAAACACTGTGTGTTTATCACAGAAAAATAGTTTAAACAATAGAAGGAAGTATTGATTTAGAGATTTTCCTTTATACATGTTCTTGGTTTGATGGAAGCTTTGTCACAGCTTTTTTGGGCGCTGTCCCATTTATCTCTTCAAATAATCTGGGTTTGTTATAAAGGTACACTGGGGCCAGGCTCCTGTCCTGTCTAAAACTATTTGGCACACCTGAAATCACTACAGGCCATCTTTTCAAGAGAACAACTCATTCTTTACAGCCCTTCATCAAGCACTTCTGCAACAGCACATGCCAAACCCACCCCAACGAGGCACTCAGTCTGTGCGAGCGGTTGTAGTCCACCAATGGCTCATTTTCCACAGAAGGAAATTCTTCAAAATTTCCATGTAACTGAGATTCATACTAGCAAATAAAAAGAAAGAACATTCATTGTTTTCAGGTAAAAAAAAAACAAAAACGAAGCCTCTCATTCCATTGTTATTCTAAAGAAGAGAAGGTAATTAGGTCAATGGTTTAGTTAAAAATATAAAACTCATTTCTGTGTTCAACTCAGGCAACAGAGAGATCCTGGATCTCAAGTGCACTGCTCTTAACAGTTATAGTCAGTGCTGCAAAATCACACTGTAAATTTCTTAACACAATTTATGCACCAAAATTACACAATTGCACCTTCATTTTCAAACAATTCAAACAGGGAAAAAATCACAAAAATGCCACACAACAACAATCCCTGCCAAATGCCCCGAGCCATACCTCAGGTGTTCTCCTGACAAAATTCTGTGTGATCTGTAACATGTACTTGTATTCTGTCAGTTCAAGCAGGTTTTTCCTCAATTTTTCTTTGTTTTTAGTTACTTCCCTCAATTCTGTCTCTAGCTTCTGCAGCTGCTCCTAAGACACAGAGTAAAGAAAAAATACAGAATCAGTTACAGGATTTTGGAAAATAGAGTAGGATTCATTTTCAACCCATAATAATTTGACACAGTGAAAGGAGTTCCCCATTTCTTAATTAACTAGAGCTCCATAGGTTTTATCCCTCAGTCTGCCAAAGATTGCTTTGTACTGAATACACTCGATCCTCCACTGGCATCTGCTCAGCCTGCTGCTCTGCCCCTAATTTGTGCCAAAATAATGCAGACCTGGAATTAGAACTGCAGAGAGCACAGGGTGGAAGATACCACCCTGATATTTATTCTTTTAATATAACTACAACAAAACAGAATGTTATTCAAAATTAGATCTGTGTTTTACAAGCTTCTACACCAAACACAACACCAGAAAAAACATTCAGAGAAAACAGCACCACGTTTTGCTGTGTGACCAGCACCTGCAGAGCCCTGGGCAATTAAAACTCCCACACACTCCTGGAAATTTTGGATGCACAAAGAGCCTTAGGTAAGGTAAATGAGGCTGAGGGACTGCATCTACAGAATAGTGTGATGTGCCAATCCATCAAAATCCAACGGATGACTGCATGCTCTCTGAGTTTGCTTTGACCCTTCCACAGGAATTTTGTGTTAACACCAAAACCTCAGTGGCTCTGAAGTCACACTGGCAGCAAGGAATCAGGCAGAAAGGAAAACAAATCCTCCTCATCCCTCTCCACACCCTGGTAACACAAATCATAAGTAACAAGAGAGTAAGTCATTAAGCCTAAAATTAAGTTCCATGACTTTGGCATCTGATTAGTGGAAGTTACCTGGATTTCTAAAATGTGTTTCAGCAAGGGGGCAGGAGGAGCAACATCTCCTTCAGGAAGTGGAATGTCTGCTTTTTTAATTTCTTGTACCAAATAGCCTGGAGTGAGAAGAAAAACACAATCAGAAAGGAAACTGCATTGCCTACACTTCCTAGAGTGCTGCAGAGTTGACCTTCAGCTGTTCTTGGTGGTGCTAATCATACTGCAGCATCAAGCCCGGGCTGTTTTATTCATTCATTTTAGCAACAATGCACACACAGAAGTCTTCAAAATAGAAGAACTTAAAGAGCGGTGGGGATAAAATACACAAACTATTCCTGCCTTGGAAGTCTGCAGAACCAAGCAAACTTCAGAAGCTTCTCTTTCCCAACAAGTATTTTCTAAGAAGCTTTTACCATTTCACAGAACCTCTTTGTTGCTGCACGGTGTCACTTTCTGCCAATGGTGCAACTGTGTCACTTTCTGCCAAACGCAGACGTGCTGCTCACTGACCCATGTTTGGAAAAAAAAAAGTGTTCAAACAAAGCAGCTTAAGCAACCTTGACAACAAATGAAACTCACACTGGGCAGAGGGACTGCCAAAATAGCTGCTGGCATGACCAGCACATGCTCTGATGAGAGATTCCCATCAAAGGAATCCTTCAATTGTAACTTTTCCTCAGGATATCCTGAAGACATCTGCATCTTGGCTGTCATGCTCTGCATATCCTTCTCTATTCATTAACTACCATGAGAACACAATTATTAATAACTTGAGGCATTTTTGAGGGTGCCTGGAAAATCAACAGTACTGAGTTACCCAACATGATACAGTCAATGAAATACCCACAGTAAAGCTTCCCTTTTCCTAGCAGAGTTTTAAGTAGTAAACACTGAAACAGTCTCATCTATTTACCAGCAACACATTAGAAACCATTCTTTACCTCTGAGCTTAAAAAAAAAATTGAGCAAATCTATATTTAGTGTAAGTAAATTTCACAGCTTACAAAACCTGGGAAGGCTAAAAACATGTGTAGCTGAAACCTTCACAGTAGGGCCACTCTGGTAATGCCACAAGTAAGAAATGGCAGACATGAAAATAAAGCTCACCAAGTATTCTTTCCATTTCTTCACATTTCTTCACTTCATTCACATATTTTCTCTGAAACACACTCACATTTGGGTTAAGCTGAAGGAGAAGGACAAAATGCTTATTAGGGATTTGAAATAGTAACCTCCCCTAAAAAACTACAGCTGTTCCTGCAACTTCCTGGTGGCAATTTGCATGAGCTCTGGGCTCTAAGTGCTGCTCAGCTGAGAAGGCACAAAAACCTAAAAATATTACAAAGTCTTCAAAGAGCAGAGTTCATTTTATTAAAGCAGAATTATCCATGCCATTGGCTAGTTTTAATCAAACAGCCAAATAACAAGGTCTACTGGAGAAACCATTCCTATCTTATTTTGACGGTTTTAAAATATTGCTTAATGACTTTAAATTAACAAACCATTTTACAAATTTGTTTGTGATGCATTTCCACAGTCCATTTGAAATATTAAATTTTACATGCATCCCTATAATATGAACATGGAATATCTCTGACTACCAGCTATTAAATCAGAACCACTAATGCATTATTTCTACAATAAATGGTGTATCAGGTAACTAGAATTACATCAAAATGTTAAACATACACTCATATAATCATTCTTACAGATCTGCTTCCTCCTCCCTGCCATATTTACTAATGCTGTTTATTTAAGTCTTCCCAGCTTTCCCTGCAACAATTTTGCAAGCTACATTTCTAATGTATATCTGGAAGACATTCCAAAGTCCCAGTCGGCAAACAAAGATCATATAATTATGAGGAAACAACGCAGAGACGTAGCTAATTATTGTCCAACCCAACTTTATGTGAGGCAGGCAAGCAGTTTCCTCCAAGATGAAGTGCCTCTCCAGGAACAGGACCTTGTGATCAATAAACCTACAGAGCAGGTGTTTCTATGGGTCTGTCAGTGGGGGGATGGATCCATCAGCTGCGCACACCCGCTCAGGCTGAAGGCAGTGAGGTTGGTCAGGGGCTCACCCATGGGATCTCGCTGCAAAAATCCCCAAGTTTAAGCTACTTCTGTGAGAAAGGTGGGATACAGCCATCCCAAAGCATTCCTCCCGACAGAGCCGGGGAGGCCGGGGCTCCACACTGACGTCCCATCGCTCATCCCATCCACCTGGGCGCGTTCCGGAGCCGCCTCTCTGGGTGACCCTGCCTTGGCAGG
>VXBQ01015439.1:530755-545727 GCA_013400175.1 Phainopepla nitens
CCCACCAATTCTGCGATCCTGCTTTCGGGCCATACACCTGCCTGTCGGAGTCGGGGAAAGGCAGCAACAAAAGCAGCTTCCACCCACCACCTTCCCGACGGCGGCCCCGGGCGCGGCTCGGCCCTCAGGCCGGGCCCCCTCAGGGTCCCCGCGCGGTCCCACAGAGCCCGGGCGGTACTCACGTCTCGGAACTCGGCCAGGCCGCGCTCGCCCACCTCGCTGAGGCACTCGTAGGCCGANGGCCCGGGGGGCTCAGCGCGGCCCGGGGGCGGCCATCGCGGGGCGGAGCGGGCCCGGCCGCCGCTTCCGGGGCGGGGAACGGCCGCAGAACGCGGCCGCAGAACGCGGCCCCGCCTCGGGCACTGCCGGCGGAGCTCCCGGGAACGGCAGCCTCAGCGCTGGCAGCCGCTGAGAGGGGAAATGCCAGACTGCGAGATTTCGCAGAATCACAGAAAATGCTGTGCCGGAAGGGACGAAAAGGATCGTCGAGCCCAGCTGCTGACCCTGCACAGCGCCGTCCCCCAGGCCACACACCGTGTGGGCTTGGAATGGATCTTAATAACTCCCGGTCCCAACCCTTCCTGCCGTGGGCAGGGGCACCTCGCACCAGGGCAGGTTACTCCACTTCGAACACTGCCAGGCTCGGGGCATCCACAGCCTCACTGGGCAACTTGTTCCAGTGTCTCACCATCCCCAAAGTAAAAATGTTTTCCTAATATCTAACCTCAGTTTCCCTTCTTTCAATTTCTACTCATTACGTCTTGTCCTGTTCTGTAGTTCCTGATGAAGAGTCCCTTTCCATAGCCCTGTAGGCCCCTTCAGATACTGGAAGGTTGCTATGAGGTCTCCAAACAACCTTTTCTCCAGGTTGAACATCCCCAACTGTAGCCTGTCTTCCTAGCAGAACTGCTCCAGTCCTCTCCTCAGCTTTGTGGCCCATCCAAACCACAAGAGAATCCCAAATGTTGCATTTCTTCAATTAAGGAAAATGAGAAGATGCTTTCTGCACCCTGTGCACAGACACAACAAGCTGCCAATGCAAAGCATTAACTGGAAAAGAGAATTTCAGATCGACACAGATCAAAACAGCTGAAGGGTTACGACTTCTCAGAAGTGTGAGAAGTCTGGCCCACTGCTCCAAGAATAGGTGGGCACAAGGGGTTTATTGTCAAGAGAAGCTTCTACTCTGGAGAAGAGAACCAGCTCGAGAGAGACGGAACTGGTCCATCCATGAGGACAATCCCAACCCTGCTGCAGCCTCTGAGCTGGATTTGCCACCTTCTTGAAGTCAGCTCTGCACTTTGCTACTCTAAACACAGAGTCCAGAGTTAAAAATAATTTATTACTTTTTGGTTTAAGTAACAGCCATTTTTTTTTTTATGCTGTAGAAGTATTGATTTTATGTATCTTTAAATGTTTACACAAATTGTCTACAAAATCCAAGAATGTTTCTCCATGATTTTTGCCTATCTGTTCCATAATTTAGAAAACCAAGGGTTGCTCATAATTGCTGCAAGTAAAACAAGAAATGCCAGAAACAGGCCTTTAGCAAGACACTGGGAATATGGTTCTCCTGGAAAAAAAGAAAAACAAAACAAAACAAAAAAGTGTAAGCGTGCGAGAGCTAAATTTTAGTTTATACAACAATCCAAGATACAGATTAAAGCGTATGCAAAAGCATTCTTTCAGACTAAACTCCCCACATCTAATTATGTTTCAAAGAAATACAGCCTTTCACGTTTTGTGGCATCCCACATGGTTTATAATTTTACCTGTGTAAAAGCGTGTCAGTGGATAAAGGAGTTGTGGCCAGCACACCTCATTTTGATTGCAGTCAAACTCTGCATAAATCTTCTGATACCTGGCAAAAAAGGAACCTTTTGGTCAATGCAACTCGTGTTACATCTGCTGAACATAATGGGAGGTTACCAATGTTTTCAACAAAACTACCTTGTCACTGGAAGGGGTGGCTGAGCTGGGACTTCAATGAACTGAACAGAAGCTGTGATGGGAAGAAAGCTGAAGGTGTTTTTGCAGCCAAACCCACACTGGAACTGCCATAAGACTGTTGAGTAACTGTAAAAAAAAGCATAACTATTGCTTGAGGGCTGGAAATGAAAGTTTAGACCCTAAACACAAGCAGGAAAGGACAAAACACACAGTATTTACAAGGAGGTTGATAATCCCTGGATTTTCCACATCGTACAAGGGGAGAACTTGCACAGTCTGGAAATGAGATAAAACAGAACAGAATCCCACTTATTTCATAGGGATTGGCTTGGTGGAGGGGGGAAAGGGTTTGCAGAGTGAAAATTCCCTGTTTCAGGAAGGAATAAAGCATTTAGCAAAGCTCCCAAGAGCTCTGCAATGGGGTAAGCCAGAACACAGGACAATCTTGTTGCTTCCACATGACTCCTGATGGAATGCCCTGTGTATGCTTGCTGCTGGCAGCCTCATATGTTGTATTTAATATTTCAGTGAAGTATAAAGATTATCTGCTTTTAATCATTAATTTTTTCTTTAATTTTCATTTCAGAGGGAGAAAGGCTAACCTGGTTGTGATCAAAGGAATTTGGGTTGCAAAGTGAAAAGCCTATAAAAAAACCAGCAACAAAACCCACCCTTTTTGTTTGTAAAATTAATTTGGGATAAGTTAGGTAAGCAGGGCTCAGAATGAAGCATTTATTTGTCAGACAGCCAGAGACACAACTCATTTTACCTGATCTGCACAGCAAGAATCTGCTGCTGGGGAATCCCTTGCACTGCTCCCACTTTAGCAAAGATGATACGAATATTCAGGTTTGCAGGAATATCTGGACAAATGCCTTTTAAGCCTCCAGTGCTCACATTAGAACTAAATGGATCAAGACCTATGAAGGAGAACAGAGGGATTTAAATATAAATATTATGGAAAACATTATATATTCTATAATTAGATTATTCTCACAGCCCAGTGAAATGCTGGTAACTGTAACACAGGAACACATTACAAATGTTTCTCTCTATAAAAACCTAAAGGAGTAATTTATCAGTGGGTAAATACCAAGTCATTTGTGTACAGGCTGGCAGTAAAATATGCAGTATCCACAGACATACTGAATTATGTGCCTGTGTGTACACATATAAGGATGGATGGATGCAGACACACACATTGCTAGCTTTAGGTATTTGAAATTACAATTTGGATTTATTTTGACATGCTTTATTTACTGTATGGGCATATTTAGACTACAAAGAACAACACAAGCCTCACTTACGTATAATTTCCACCCAGTCATTTAAATCACTGTAACTGGAATTGTCCCTCTTTCCAATGTGAGTAGCTTGTATCAGTGCATTCAATTTCTCAGTCACATTTCCTCTGCAAAGTAAGAATGTAACATCACACAGAATGTAAATTTATGCTGTTTTACCACGCTGGGTTGCAATATTACTGTATCCCAAGGTAAGTTTCATCTGAAAGATGTTATCACACAACAAAAATAAACTTGAACTACTGAAGGGAAGAAATGGCAAAGCATTGCAGCCAACACAATCCTCACCTGAGTAAAGAGTGAAACCATTATTATGATTTCCCATCAAAAACAGAAGTGAGACTATTAACCACAGAAAGCTGGAACACACATGTGAATATTTAAAAAGAATGTACCAGTGCTGATGGGAGGCACTTGTAGACAATCACATAACAATCAACAAGAGGGATGAAGCAGGGAAAAACAATTCAGCTTGTGTAGCTCACCTTAAAAGGCTGCAATCTTCATTAATATCAACTTCTAGAGTGCACCCAGAGTATGAGTCTACTCCAAATAGAACTGGTCTGTAAGTTGCTGATGCACATAAACCTCTGCCAGCTGTGAAATGAAAACATCTTACTTAAGCTTTCTATTATCCACCTTTGGATCTCTAGCTTTCAGTTTTGTACAAAACATCGAACGTTAGAATGCAAACTCAGCGTGGTAGAGTTAAAAAAAAGATACAAGTCCATTCAATTTTCCAAGAAAACTTTATAAGTTTTCTCAGTGACTTTTGAAAATTTGGGAAAGAAAAGCAAAATCTGGCAGAGATTTTTAACTACTAAAATACATTTTAAAAATCCAAAAACCAAATAAAGCTCGAACATTTTAGCATTAACTACAATTGAAGTTTTGACCTCACAAGCCAATACCTGGCTGCCAAATGTTTAGGCTTCCAAGAGGATCAGAAGCATTCAGATTTGCAGCTTTCACTGGTTTTCCAACTTGATACCCTAAACAGAGAAGGGTAAATTGTGAACACTGTGGAAGAATCTATAAGCATTAGCACTGTTTTAAATGTCATCAATCTTGAAGTAAATGACAAGACATTTCCATTACAGTGGGAATGGCCTCACTTTAAATAATCAATATCTGGGCAACAAAAGCCCAAGAACCACTCACTGCTATTGGCAGTGCAATAAGGCAGGAAGGTGAAGGCTGGCAACATAAAGAGTACAAAAGAAATATAAAATGTAATCGCTGATAAGAATCTGTACAGTATGAATTTTTTTACTTTTAATAGGCAAAATAAAATATTGATACCTGGATTCTCAAACAGTTCCTCTCCATTAGTACTGTTTAAACTTAGAAATTCAACTGTGAACCTCTGTATCAGGATTTCTGGTGAAAGAAAAAAGTATGACTTTAAAATAAGTAAATTAACAAAATGTATGTTCTATATAGGCACAAACTTGTCTTTCATTAGTGACAGAAGATTCAAATTAACACAAATTCATGGAAATCAGCCCCATAATTTTCTTTCTAGAATCTGAGGGAATTATTTTTAAGAAGAATTAGTAAATAAGAGATTCTATCACAGGATTTCCATACAGAAGACAAAGAAATAAATCAAAAATCATAAAAGAAGTGTTATGATACCTCCATCACATAAGCTTCCACGGAAGACAGTGACATTTACTTGTTCAATGCTCTTGTCTTTCCAAATGAATTTATAATGTTCTTCAAAAGTTACATTTTGACACAGAACCTCAGCAGCAAGAAGGTTTTCTAGCAGAAGGAAAAAAGGTCATAATGAAAAGCATTCTAATTAGAAAGCTCTGCTACTGCAGCTGAGAAAGAACACATTAAAACCTTGGCAAAATTCTGGGAATTACATCTTTTTGAGAATTTATTTTACTGTTTCAATGTGCAGTGGTGCAATCCCCCATGTATGCAAGGTAAGGAACCTGATTTCCTGACCAACTGTGGTGAACTGGAGTAAATTAAATACTTCCTGCTTTGCAGGATGCCAGTTTACTTTTTCAGTTTTAGATAACACACAAAATTCCTCCTAAGAATTGCAGCAGGTAAACATTTTAGACATCAAAATAATCTATTTCATATACAATCCAGGTTAAGTAAGAAACATTAATTAAATAAAAGAGACCTACCACTTTCAGTGATGAATTTGCCCCTGTCAGTGATGGTTCTATAGACAACATCTTGTTGGATAAAGTCTGAAAAGAAAAACAGACTTCTGTTTTCACATCCAAGGTACAATCCTTGTTGTTATGAAAATTGAGTAGGAAATTATTTAGGAAATTAATTTTGGTAAAGACCCAGACTGTTTATGTATTTTGAAAGCACATCTAATTATCTGTGAGTCTTACAGAGGTAATATAGACTAACAAAATTAGACACTTATGGAGCATAAAATAAAATATGTTGATGCTGGTAGTCACATTATCTCAAACTCCAGAATGACTCTTCATAAGCACAGGCTTTTGTAATGCAGAGAGTAACCACCTCTCACTAACTCTAAAATGCTGATGCTGCACCCTCCTGACAGAAAAAGGGCCCTGCAACAGTCTGAAAACGAGTCACCAGGAACAGGTAAATGGGAAACAAAGGCCCATCCTATTATTTCTTACCTCCTAAATCTTGGGAAACAGTGGGACACTTGCTAGAAGGTCCTGAGTAACAGGAACAGAACATCCCCAAATGATGTTACAATCAGTAACTGTGCCAAGAGCCCTCAGGTTTGTTCTGTTCCAGCAGCTCTGAGAAACATGAAACACATTCCTGCCTGGATTTCTGCAGCATACCTGCAGTGCCAGTGTTTATCCTCACATCGTGGGGCAGGCCCTCCTTGTAGGTCTCCAAATTGGTCAGGCACTTGACATCAAAGTTGTGGAGATATGCCACAGGAGCATTCCCAGCACACTGCCCAGCCATGGATTGCTGCAGGTGGTTCACAGAAATAAGGATTTTCTAACCCCTTGCTTTTCATTTGAAGATTACTTGTTAGCAAAATGCCCCACGTGTGCACTACAGCCACACATCATACTTTGACAAGCAAGCTATCTGGTGTTACAAAAACATCTCAGCCTCTGGCAAAAGAGGTAACATTTCAAAAGCACAGCTTTAAAAGTAGTTTCAATGTACACCGTGACTTCACCTTCATTTGTGAAAATAATTACAACCAACAAGTGTCTCCAAAATGCATGACCTTTTGCAGGGATTGGCAAGGGGATGAGGAAGGATAATGTTTACTTTTAATAATGACTTTATGGTTTTGTTTTGGGTTTTTTGGTTGGTTGGTTAAGGGTTTTTTTGGTGACAAATACACCCCACCACTTCCCAACATCAAGTTGCTGAAATTGGATGCAAAGCCATAAGGAGTGTGATGCAGGGAGTTCCAAACAAAGCAAGAGGAATTGAAAGCTCATAAGCACCAAGTGATTACCTGGGGAACAGTAAAATACTCATCTTCTTCTGTTATAATTGGATCTCCTTCTCTGTAACCAGTAAAAGGTTTCCCAGGAGAAGTCTGTAGAGGGATCTTAAATGAAGGAACTTCGGGTGTAGAACTGCAAACAAGTTTAAAAATTAAACAGTGCTTTACTCTTTACCTCACGCAAATAATTACAGGTTTGCTTTCATGTCCCCTGTTCTTATATGCTACCATTTCTCCACTTACATTTAAGGTTTACACTCTAAACACCTAATTTCAAACTAACTTTCATTATAAAGACAGGTTATATTTTTGGTTTCATAATGAGTGCGATGAGAAAATAAATTCACTTAAGACTTACGTAGAGCCATGATAAAAATAGCCAAGAAATGGTGTGTTGTCAAGAGAAGACTGTACACAAAGGAAGGGAAACCACTCAGGGGTATATTCCATTGACTGGAAAGAGCACAGTTGATCATAAGGTGGGTTTACATCCCCACCAAACACTCCAGGGAAACAGGACCCACTGAATAACTGCTGCAAGTCTGGTGTACACTCCTGAAAGGGAAAAGAATGGTCACTTTTTAGCAAGGTAATTGCAATACTTATGGCAATAGAAAGCCAAACTTACAGGTAAATCAAGCAACTTTGTAGAGAGAACATATTTAGTTTCAGAAATACTGGAATATCCAAATGCCCTCTGGCCCATCTAGTCTGAAGCATTCAGTACCTCTCTCCCCCCACAGACAAGAAAGCCTAGAAACTTTGAAAACACTTAATCAAAGTTTAATAAGAAATAAGTACCAGGTCACAGCAACAACGAACATCACAAGCTCCAGCTGTTAAGTTACAAGGACAAGAGCCCAAGGGCTTAAATGCTTGGTTTGGGATGATGGTTGCATTTTCTGTAACAGAAGAGAAAATCAGATTAAGTAGACTGAAATCCAAATAAAAAGACCATGCACACTGAAGTTTATTCTGTGTAGAAACCTTTTTTTTAAATTCCACTGATTGCTCAGTATCTCTTACAGCTGCCCAAATCCCAATTTTTCCATACAGAGAGGAAAAGAACAGCCAAAATGCCATTTCTTCCTCAGCACTTACCTGACACATTTCCTGCAAAGGAAGAGTTGGCAAATATTTCAGCTTGAATCAGGAGCTGTGCCAGCAGCACTGAACCACGGCAAGCTAAAACCTGGAGTGTTTCCACCATGCACAGAGGTGAGGGGCAGCACTCGGTGGCGTTGGGCAAGCACAGCTCCAGAGTTCTGTTGAGGCTTACAGTCACCTTGGAAGTGTTCTGGAAAAACACAAAATAGAGTTTGACAGCTCTGATAGCTTGTATTAAATTGCTCCTGTCTATACCATTCATCAGCTTCTGAGAGAGAAGTTGGAATGAAGTTGGAATAACAGAAGAATCAGTATTTTACATACCACACCAGGAGTTACATCCAAATTCCAATCTCCAGCTCTTTTACTTCCACTGCAATTTGCAAGTTGCAATTTTCCTACAAGAAAATAAAAATGTTAAAGGTATTCCACTGTCATTTAGAAAAGACTGGGAAATTACATTTAAACTCCTCTTGTGCTTTCAGGTACACCCTCAGGCCTAGCTGACACAGAACCAACTGAGAACTAAGGGGATAATCACAGGAATGTCTCAATTTCCTGTTTCTGTAACTATCAAGACACTAAATGACATGCATTGCCATTTCTCTAGTAATTTTTGTGTCAAAAAATATTAACAATTCAAATGTATTTATTTACATGGGAAAAGGGAGTTGAAGTGTTCTTACCTGTCTCTGCATCTCTAGGACTTAAAATTATGGAAAAATTAACTCCTGAAGAATTACCAAGAAAAAATGAATTCACTCTGGGCCCTGACATATGAATAAATGAAGGCTGAAAAACTGAAAAAAAAAGAGAAAGAAACAAGATGAGTGGAAAAGGTAACATCTGTAAGACATATAGATCTTGTGCTTGGGCTATATCCTTGCACTCTTAGACTTGTCACAAACAGAAGAAAAATATCATTAATGCCTAGTACAGGTTTGTATTTCCATTCTTGCCAAGTGCTGGAGGAGTGGGTGTTGTTTTCTATGCCACAAGTTTACATGTGTGAAGATGCCCAGTAAACAGGCAGTAAAATAACATTATAGCACCTACAGCCCACGCAGATACTGCACAGCTCACGCAACACCATATTTAGCATTTCTTGCTGCCTTCAGCTTACACTTTTTAATTTCCTGGGGCCATGAATTGTGCCAGGGATGTCCCGCTACCCACGATCCAGGAACCGCGGGCTCCTGCCTCCAGCATGTGGACGCAGGGCCAACTTCAGGGATCGGAGTTGGGAGTTTCACTGCATTTTTCTTTCTAGACAAACACCGCTCCACCCTCCCCTCTGTGCTGAGCAGCGGCAGAAACTCCACAGCGAGCACGTTCGGGTTTGGGAGGGGCGCCCCGGGCCGTGCCTTGGGGAACCCTGAGGCTCTGCGCCGCCTCCCCTCACGCCCGCCCCGGCAGACCCCGCCGCGGGCCGACCGCCATCCCCGCACTGCCGCCCGCCCCTCGCCCCCCGGAGGCCGCCATTCAGTGCAACCGCTCATGGCCTGACCCACCGGTGTCCCCGGCCGGCTGCCCGGGGCAGGGAGCCGCCCTCAGCAGCAGCAGCAGCAGCGCCCCGAAGCCGGCAGCCCCCATAGCGCTAGGGCGGCCGCCCGGCCGCCATCTTGCAGCGCCAGCGCGGCGCCATGGCAACGCGGAGGGCGGGAAACGGCCGCCTCACGGGAAGGGCGGGAACGCGGCCGCCTCACGGGCCGGTCACAAACTAACACTGCTAACAACGCTAACAAACCAGCCTCAAGTGTGGGAGAGAAAAAAAAAATTGAAGTTTAAGGCTCTCAGACCCGGGGGAGGGAGTCAGCACGGTTTGGGAAGAGGGAGGTAGTATTGATTATGAACACGAAAGAATGCAGAATTTATGGACCACTAGGGCATCTGGCTGGACTTCCAAGTTAAGGAAGAAACTAATAAAACTAGCTCAGTAATTGTGCTGAAATCAGATCCAAGCAGGTAAAAGGTAGTTCTGGTAGGAGACCAGTGACCCAAGAAACCCCCAAACCCAAAAGCAGAGAGAAACTGAGCATGTAGACTAATTAGAATGAGAAGCGAGAGAATCATTAACCAATAAGCATTACAGTACTAATCACTAAGTATATAACTTGTAGCAAATAAACATGAATCCCTCTGTTTGCTAGAATGTATAAATAGTTACGTTTTCATAACTGATGTACATTTTACAGAGCAGTTCCCATCCACCTCAACGTTGAATACAGTAAGTTCTAAGGTTACAAACTGGTTAGAGAGTTTTATTTCCTGGTTTTTGGTGACAATCCCAGATATCTGTCCCTCAGAATCTCCCCTGATTCCACTTGGACCTGTCCTCCCTTGCTCATTGTCAGTCACATCACACCATGACACTCAAACAACAGAACTCCAAGAAAATCATGTAGCTCACCCTTAAATATCAAAGCAATATCTGACCACATTTGAAAAAGAGACAGTCTTTATTACAAAAGTTTTATACAACATAAATTATAAATACAGCCTTCACACAAAATGGCTTTTGTCAATGAAAAAAAGCTTGCCTTGTTACATTGGCAAGCCCAGAAAAAACTGGCACTGCAGCTGTTACAGTGACAAAACCTGATGTGAATATCAAGACCTGACAAATTCCTGTATACACATAGGGAAGAAAAAAAATAACTCGTTTTCTATGTGGAAAAAAAAATCCTCTCTACTTCTTCCAGGAGAAGGTTAAACTACCAAATTATATAGTTCTCTTTAGAAGGAAATACTGTTTGTTTCTTTAAATGAAAGCCGCATTCAGAAGTACACAGCAGACTTTCCTGACATAAAAGACACCAATCCAAAAGTCACATGTCAGATGGAAACCCATATACTAAAAATAAGAAGTGTGCCTGTTATCATATTACAACTACATTTCTTGTTTTCCAGTTTCAAAATAAAACCTTGAAAACTAACCAGCTAGTCTGCATTTACTGGTGTTATTTTAAAGAAAGGGAGGCCTTTTCATTCACAAATGAAGAGATATCAAATTGAGAAAGAAATGTCACAAGGACAGTACAGTCACAGGAATATGAATACATGTGCGTGCACATGCAGGGCAATTAGCACCTTTTTTTTTTTCCAAGTGGCTCACAAACCATCTTGAAAAAGGGCCCATATTGCTAGAAAGAAGATGAAGACCCTGAACAACACAGTGCTATGATTCTGATCCTACAGACTAGAAATGGTCATTCTTAACTTTACACCAACATAGAGGAAGAATCGAAGCTTTCTTGACTTTGATAATAACTCAGAGGTGTGAAACTTTGCAGTGGCCAAAACACTCTCAAACTCACAGGCTGTGTCTCTTCACCAGGATGTAACTTCTGGTTCCTCTTACAGTCAAGAATTGGTATTTAAAACAGCACAAACTACATGGTAATACAGTGATTTGTTACTCAACAGGCTGCATAGAAGACATACATTTTAAACATTTATCCCCTAAGAAACAAGTAATAGCACTGCATACAGTTCTCTTTCATATCCAACAAAAAGTGCCATCAGTTTCTCAAGTAGGTTCCATTTCATGGAATTACTGGAGGAGGTAATGATGTATTTACATAATGTTGCTATGCAGCTACCTTTAATTTCTTCTTCTTCGCTTTCATGACAGGTGGCAATGATATTTTGAAAGCAGTCCTGGAAAAAAATATGGAAAAGCAACTGTCAGATACACTGAACATATTCCCACATCCACCCTCGAAAAACAAAGAATAAACACTTACTCGCAGGTACTGCAGATAGGACTGAAGTTGCAGAATACTGAAAAATCAAAGAATTTGCTTTCACTAAAGCAGGTCATTCAAATGTAAGAAATCAGACTGTTAAATATTTATAAACTTACTCGACAAGCACACAGAGCACACGTAGCCAATCTCAATGAGGTTGCGATGACAGAAGCAGGCAGCTCTGTAGTCAACGTGAACAGGAGGTGGAAGGACGAGCTGTGATCTCTGCTCTTGATCAGGGAGAAAAACCCACTGCATGGATAGAGAAAAGTATTTTGTGAATTGAGTTGGTATTCCTCTATTATCTTGTCAGAGAAGTGAGAAATATTTCCCATCTGACACATGAAAGCGTTTTTAAGTGACTTACCAACAAATACTGCAGAAGGGATGGCATGTGGGGCACTTTCAAATAGATGCCTCCTGTAATATCACAGGCCTGCAAAGCAGAGACAAGGATCAGATTGTTGTTTGATGACATTAACAGGGCATTTAAAATATCCACGTTCTGCACAAGGCCTGCATGTCAGAACTGTCAGATCCACTGAACATATTTCCACACCCACTCCTGATTAAAGGAAAGAGCTGAAGAACATGTTGAACTGTCTAATATCAAGTATTTATGAGTTAATATAAATGGCAAATAAGAACAACAAGTCTGTACCTGCTGCAGAAGACCTGAATCAGAGTCCAAGACACAGGCATCAATCAAAATACTCTGCAAGAGATGAAATGCATGAAAAACAAATTTAGCCAGGACCCACACAGCCCTGTCAGTGTTACTGTCATGACTTGTTTCCACGATTAATGCACTATAAATTATGTAATCATAAGAGAAATTAACATTTGTGTTACCTTTGCACAGAAATAAATGATAATATAAATGAAAAAAAGGCCAGCTTCACCTGTTTCTGTGCTGCGAAGATCACATTCATGAAATTCATGTATTGCAATGCACTGTCTTCTGCAGCTTTTATGACCTAAATAAAAACTCAAATTGTTAGCCTACATACATCACTGAATTTCAAGACTAAAAGAAAACTGTGACAGCAAAAGTTCTTACCAGAATCCTTGATTTAATTTCTTGATTGGCTAAGTATTAAAAAGAAAGAAAAATGCATCAGCACATTGTATCACCCCTTGAATTCTGTAGCATCTGACACCTCAGAATACACTGGATGTTAGATCTAGCAAGTCAGATAAAATATCTATATGAAACTATTTCCAGTCCCAGTGATAATTATCTGTGGTCTAATTCCTCTCAACCTCCAGTTATTCCAAGGAAATTCCAGTCACAGTTTAATTTGCACACAACAGAAAATCTCCCTAAGGTCATGGACTATCGATCAAGTCCTTTAAATTTTTTAAATTAGGCAACCTCAAATGATCAAAATAAACCTCCACCTAATTATTGCCAGTTTTGGAAATGGGGGTGTGTCCAAACATGCATGTTTGTTTGTGTGTGCATGTGCATCTATAGCTGTTTTTCAGGTTAAAATATTTACTCAATGCTGAAAACAGGAAAAGAGGTGTTACCTTTAAGGTCTTTGCCCATCTTGTTGATGTCTACATTAGCTGGCATAAAGGAATCTACATTCCACTCTTGGAAAAAACTCCATGATCCACAGCCCACATTCACCAACTTGGCCAATACACATTTTGATAAGCACAAGCCACAGTTATCAGGCAAATGTTTCCGTTTTTAATATTATAAAAAACAAGAATAGTAAAAGTTAGTATTAGAAGAAACAGTTTAAGAACACATAAAGGCTTTGAAGGATACAGCAAAGTGCTTTAGCAAGCGATCCTGCTAACAGAGTTTCTGTTTGCTGGCCCTTCATGTCAGCTGCAAGGCAAGAAAAAGTGCAAAAGTTACTTTTATATATAAAAACAGCTCTGAACCTAACAATACAAAATACTACACATTTTTATCTTTGGCAAATAATACTAATGCAGAGGACTAAAGTGTCAAATGTTATAAACTCATCTATTTTAAGAGTATTAAAATTCATATGATGAAAATAGAGGGCACTTCTGCAACTCCTTGACAGTCCAAGTGTTTTGCAGTTCTGCCTATTAAGCCTAGCATTTTCTTCTCCTTACTCTTTGTCATGAGATCTTTAATCTCTTCTGCAATTGCATCATTTATTGCTGTTAATAATTCATATTTTCCATCCTTGCTGCCAGAGCAATTAGATTCCATGGAAGGGCCTCCCTCTCCAAAGGGATCTGCAGCAGCCCAACGCTTCCCAGGGTACAGGAAACGGCTGAAACAGAGGAAAAACAAAGTATGCATGTAAGAAAAAAATGCTACAAATGAATCAGCTGCAGATAACAATACTCTGACGTTTAATTTAAAATCCTTTTTGATACTCCAGGCATTAAAGAGGCTATGTAAGATAGGTGACCTTCAACTTAAACTGGAGTAAAATCCACATTCAGCTCCCTTCTTTTGAGACATCTCTTAGAGAACTGGCCAAGTTCTTTGGCTGCACTTGGGGTAGATCTTGAGACTGACAAAGATCTGGGGGGAAAAATATCCCCAAAAGAGGGAACTTCTGCTACTTGCATTGTTCCACTCCCCACATACCTACCACTCTCCCTCTGCATATTTTTAAATTTATTTAAACTTCTTTTCTGTCTTCTTTTTGTTGGTTTGCATTAAGATTCTTTCCTACATAGCTTCAGCTAATTTCTTTTTTTTATGACAACGACATATTACACATTTTAACTTGGTTTCTTGTGACCAATCAAGATACAGGAAACTCGAAACCTTGACGCTGTTCAGAAGCAGCTCTACCTTTCCTGAGTGTGACTTGCTATCACAGCGAGTTTGTTGGTGCGATTCATGAGCAGGTGGGAGTTTCCCAGCACCATCACTGCATCGATGCATTTCGACAGGGTGAACTGCTGGAAAAAATAACAGAGCAGATGTAGCACAAGAACATTTACAGAGAAGCAATGCCGAAAAAATCTGTGAAATGACCGCAGTTGAAAAAATTTGAAGATGGAGAAAGAGATTTTGCTGTTAAAAAAGCTCTGAATACAGAACGCTGCACAGCTATTTCAAAAGCTATTAGGATACCCATTATACCCGGTTTAGCAGACCACACGAGGTCAATCCAGAAGTCAAAGAAATGATACAATTTCCCCCCGAAATGGCCCAAAGGCCGTACCTCAGCCTCTCCCAGGGCCCTCTTCCCCCACCAGATCGGGTTGGTGTCGAGGACGATGATCAGCAGGCTCAGGTCATCATCTGCAAAGGCACCACACAGCAGCGTCACTCCGGGCCCCGAGCAGAGGGGGAAAGCGCCGGGGCCCCGCTCACGGCCTCTGCTTCCCCGCAGGGAGCCCGAGCCCCGCCGCGGCACCCCCGAGCCCCTCCGGAGCGCCCCCAGACCCCGCGGGCGCAGCCCGGCCCCGCTCACC